>JAECUM010002968.1:0-117428 GCA_016617855.1 Megalonaias nervosa | reverse complement strand
TCTACTCGCAACGTCAACAACAGTCAATGCGTATTTGTACGTGCGTGATTTTCGTCCACGTGTTTTAATGGTATCGTGTGGTAAAAACAGTATATCCGCTTGATGAACTTCATTAGGGACACTAACATCAAAATGCGCGTAATGAATTCTTTTAGGTGGACTTAGAAAGATTTGCCATATTGCCTGTCGTGCTAACCATGATGCAGCGACATCACGTGAAACTTTTGCTGCTTCGGCGAGTTTACTAATCGCTGCCTTACCTCTCCAGAATCCTCTCGGGGAATAATAAACAGATCCCATTATGATAGTTATATAATTAATTGCCAGCCCCTAGCACCAGTTTACCTTTCATAGCAGTTTTTACTAGAAAACTAGCTAATTTTTCTCTGAGAGATTTATTAGGTATAGAATTTAACGCGTGAATCAATTTCACATCCGCGAGATGTCGGTGTTGCAAATCCTTACTTTTATACGCGACATCATCAACGTGACACGCTTGATCGATCTTATTTACTGGATACTCTCCTGGTTTTGGTTGATCTTGATCATCGAGTCTGATATCAAGTCTAGTTCCAGGACCACAATAATTATATCTGGGTAAATGTTTCTCACCGGGATATTTAGCCCATGGAGTTCCTGGTAATTTTCCTAACGAAGCAGCGATATCACCCCCACCTGTCTTTGTTGGAATAAATTTATATTTCTTGGTACCACATTTCACACACTTGCCTGTAAGTGCACGTCTTTTATTTTTTGTTGTTACTGTCGTTAATTCAGTAGTATCGGTAGGTGCTCTGCATCGAACACAATATAGACTCATATTATTTATTATATGGATATAATTGACTTTTCTGCGACACGAAAACAAGAACCAGTAAAGCACCATCCAGCGCTTCCGAATTCTATCAGAATGATTATAATAGGCCCATCTGGAAGTGGGAAGACGCAATTACTGCTTAATCTAATAATGCGATGGCTGAAGTGGGATAAATTATATTTAGTAGCGCCATCTGTAGATGATCAGCGATGTTACGAAGTACTTAAAGATTTTAATGAAAACGCAAAATCGTTACATGAAGACAATGTCATAGACTTTATTACTGATATTGATGAAGCGCCATCCGTAGATGATCTCAGGGCCACTGGCCCTCATGGATTCATTAATAATTTAGTAGTGTATGATGATGTTATGCTGGACAAACAATCAAATCCAGCTAGAATATTTTCACGAGGTAGACATAAAAATACAGACGTGATTTATGTTACACAGAGATATACACAAATTCCAAAAGTAATCAGAGATAATTGTAACATTTTAGTTGTGTTCAACGGAGTAGATAATCATATGCTGCAGAATATTTATTATACTTGGTGTTCAGGCGACATGGACATGAATAAATTTAAAAATTTCTTTTCAAAAGCACAAGCTGCTCCCTTTGGTTTTGTAACAATAAATTTACACGATCCTAGGTCAAGATATCGCAACGGACTTGATATAATTTTTGGATAAAAACCATAGCAGCAGAGAGGGTGAATGACCAACGCGTAGTGACCAGTACGTGAAAAAATCAGAAAAAATCTGGTCAATTAAAGAAGTTTTCATTATTAAGACAAAAACTTTAATGTCTCAGGCAAGTGGTCTGTTCACCCTCTCTGCTGCTTGTGGACCATACTCTCAAGTATATTATAGAATTTTGAGTAAAACATGGAAAGAGCCACCTTCATCAGGGTTCGGACATGTTAAGAGTTTCATCAAATGACATCTCAGATAATCTTGTGGACAATTATTCTGATTAATATTTTTCTAAATGCTTCCCCTTCTTTGGGATATGTGAACCATTTTTTTCAGTAAGCAGTTTGAGTTCTTGCATCATTCAACTTCTCAAGGCTTGCATCCAGACTGAGAATGACCATCGTGTGATGCTGAATATTTGATTGATCATGGATTTATCTTGTGTGATTGGGAATGGGACCCATCATTTTTGGACACCTAAACAAGTCCCAGTTGACAGATGATTGATGCTTATATAGTAATGAATTGTATATATACATGATAAAAGCCCTAGAATGTATCACGTTATCAAACAATAAGCAGACATTATTTTATTCAGTCTGTTTGTCATGTCAGGAGGAGATGCTGTTGAAAATAAACCAAAGCTATTTCCACTGCAAAGTTCTGCATGAAAAGTGAGAATTCTGCAAATTGTGTTACTATCTGCAGTTGTATTATGGCTTGGGGTTGTAATAATGGTTCATATTGATGATGATCTTGTGGTTTCATTAATTAATAATAATGCTTTTCCTGCGCCACAGCCTTAAGAAGAGTATGTCCACTGTGCTTTACAGGTTGTCGGATTACTATTTATTGATGACCTACACATTGAAATATGATGAATAATAAAATACCTTGTTTATGAAGACAGGTGGTCTCACAGTAGATGTCCTAACAGAATACATTATATATTGTCACGTTAAGAGTCTGGTCTTGAAGGACAGATTTTTATGTATTCGAAACATGTAAGATATGATTGAACAGGACTAATAATAAAAGTGCATATGTGAAAATTAGTCTGTAACTGAAAATAAGTACATGTAGATTTTCTGGTAGTTTTATTGTAAAATGGGTAATCATAGGATAGCAATAGAAGTACATGTAGATTTTCTGGTAGTTTTATAGTAAAATGGGCAATCATAGGATAGCAAGAGAAGTACATGTAGATTTTCTGGTACTTTTATAGTAAAAAGGGTAATCATAGGATAGCAAGAGAAGTACATGTAGATTTTCTGGTAGTTTTATAGTAAAATGGGCAATCATATGATAGCAAGAGAAGTACATGTAGATTTTCTGGCACAAGTGTTTAATTGTTGCTCCTCCTAAACATGGAGGATTGCCAAGATGCTTTACACACACATTTATTCCATGTCCTAAACTACATGGAGGATTGCCAAGAAGCTTTACACACACATTTATTCCATGTCCTAAACTACATGGAGGATTGCCAAGAAGCTTTACACACACATTTATTCCATGGTCGAGTTGGTCCTAAATGAAAATCATACTGCTTGGACATCTAGAAAGTATTGTTATCAATACCACTTGTGAACCGGTAGGTTTGACATGGGACTTATTACAATGTCTGGCTTGTACGATATGAAAATGGTACTGATCTGCTGTCAAATAGGCAGCCAAAGCAGCCATCTTGAAAATCATGTTATCACTACTTCCCATGAACATAAAGTCAGATTGAGATCTGATTTTCACCATAATACTTCTTATGATGTGTAGTGTGTTTTGTAAATGAAAATCATGCCAATAATTTCCAATATGGCCATCTTGAAGCTGGTTAATGGCTTCTCTTTGATTGTTGGTCATATCAGCATTATGCTTTCACACAAATAATTCTTATGATGTCTAGATGGTCCTTAGAAATACATATGGTGCCAGTTTGATATCCAATATGGCAACCCTGGCAGTCATCTTAAAAATGTTGTTATCATTACTCTCCAAATTTAAAAGTCATCTCAGGGTGGGGTTTTTATTAGAAGTATTGTTATGATATTTTGTTGATCCTAAATGTAAAAGTTGCCAATCTGTCAGCCAGTATATCCAACACTGTGACAGCAGCTGATTTGAAAATCTTGTATTGCTAAAGAATATCATAATTGCTTTTAGCACTCAGCAGTTAAAAGGAAGAAATGGTTTTTATCTTGAATTCATTAAAATTCTTTTTGGCCAATAGAGCTTCAGTCCTTTTTCAAGGGACTTGTGTGTTGTACATGCTCAGAAAAAGTTGATTATTCTTTTAACGGAATACCAATGAAGTTTCATAATTAAATGCAGATTGAGGATTTCATTTTCATGGAAGGTTCAGTGTTAACAAGGGATTATTTGTATTGCTTGGAATGGTTACTTTTTTTTAAATGGAAAGAAAGTTTAATTGAACCAAACCTCCCTCTGGATCTGCCATGGATGGTGCCTCATACTTGATATTCATAACAAATCTACTGATACCAGTTTGCTTAATCAGGAAATCAGAAGTTTAAGATAGTTCTGTTGATCAAATGTTTTAGGATAATGGTGAGTCTAGGTAGCACAGAGAGGAAAAATCATTGTATGTCTTGGTGAGGTAACAGAACTTTCTCATGACTATATCCTAGTCTTTCCTTCATTGTGTATCAGTGCATGGAATTCTTTCTTCCTCTCAAGAAAAATCCACAATGATATGTTGCATTTTGCATAAAGGACAGTACACTCTGGTTGTTAAGATGAGCAACTAATGTTAAATCCCGTGTTAACCTGAAACCTGACAAATTGAAATTAAACTTAATGAAGCTCATATACAGCCCACTCACAATTGCCAGAGTATTTGTTTTGAGCACCAATTCTTTTTAACAAATTAGCTAATTCTTTGTACTAGCATCTGTATAGTCTTGCACTACAAAGATAAAAAAATTTCCAACAAAATATGATGGATTTAGATTTTTCATAAATCATAGCAAGAGTACTTTTTCAGGCTATTTGAAGATCACATCCCTTCCTCCAAAAATATAGAGCCCATGGAAAAGTAAATGGCCGGTCCCTTACATTACTGATTTTTTGCTCCAGCAGCAGCATTATGATGATGATGGTTATGACAATGATAATAATGATGATTATGACAATGATAATAATGATGATGGTAGCAAAATCGCATTGTAATTCTGTTGTGCTGATGGCTGTCTTGACTTGTCCTTCAATACTTTCACAACATCGTGGTTATTATTACTCTCTCTGCTATACTGATTATTGACTTGTACCTCTGGGGAATGCCCAGATGGAATGCAGTGATGTCACAACTAAAGTGCCCATATAATCATCACAGCAGTCATCTTGAAATTGTCATTATTGCTTATTGTTCCAGACAAGAAGTCATATTGACATCAAATTTTCATCAGAAGACTTCCTAAGATTTTTATTTTGTCCTGAATGAAATTAGTGATGATCGCACATCCAGTATGGCCACTACAGTCATGAGAATCTTGTTATTGCTACATCTGAACAGATGGTTGTATCAACATAGCTTTTTTACTAAAAGATTTCTTACAATGTCTAGTTGGTCATCAATGAAAATGATGCTGCCCAGACATCCATTGTTGCTGCCACAGAGGCTGTCTTGAAAATCTTGTTATCACTACTTCTCCTGAATGAATGGTCATATCAGTATGGGATTTTTACTAATTGATGTCTGTTTGGATGTAAATGAAAATGGTGCCAATCTGACCTTCTGTATGGCCATCTGGAAAGTGTTATTATTGCTACTGTAGGTATCTGGTAATGTCAACATTGTGCTTTCACCAGCAGACTTCTTATAATGTCTGGTTGTTTGTGCATGGAAATAGTGTGAATCTAATATCCAATATGGCCACCATGGCAGCCATCTTGAAAATCTTATTGTTACTCCTTCAGAATGGAATGTCATATCAACATAGAGTTTTTACCAGAAGATATATTGTAATGTCTTGTAGGTACTAAATTAAAATAGTGCCAGTCTGATGTGCATTATGGCTACCATGGTGATTATCTTGTTATAGCTACTCCTCCTAAATGGAAAGTCATTTTGACATGGGGTTTAAATCAAAAGAGTTCTGCAGTGGCCAGATGGTCCTAAATGAAAATAATGCACACTGATTCTCAAAATGGCCACTATGAGTGCCATCTTCAAAATAATATTCTTCCCTCCAAATAGATGGCTTTATTATATACTTGAGTGTGGAATATTAAATATTATTAGCAAAATATTTTTCATATTATTTTTATTCCTATATTTTCCTACTTTGAAAAATATATCCTTGTATTTCACACGTGAAAATACAAGATTCCCATCATGCCATGGGATGCTTGATTGCGTGTTCCTACAGAAGTTATACATGTTGCAAGAAAAGTGAGCGCTTTGTGAGATGGAACAAATACATGGAATCTGCGTTACCTTTCAGACATGGAAATGACTGTTTGTTGGAGAAATTTAGCTCATCGCTATGAAGTTATTTCTCCTGTACTGAGTAATATCTTGCCATCAATTTTTAAAACCTGGGGTGATGCATTTGCTGAATTGGACTTATGGTCAAATAGGGTAAAATAGTTTACAAAGTGAGAACAGTATAATGTATTGCAGCGGAGTAGGTCATCCCAGGCTTACTAATTGCTGATATTTTTTGATCAGCTTGTGAATAAGTGAGATCAGGTTATGAAAATGGAGTGGGGATGGGTAGGGTGGTGAAGAGTGAATTTAATCTAAGCTTCAATTCAGGCACAGTCATGGTATATAATAAATACAGAATTTTCTTTTCCTGTGTAAATACTGGATATATTTCATCTTAAGGTACAAAAGAAAATCAATATATTTTAACTTGTGGATTTGCCTGTCATTAAAATATTACATTTTTTGTGCACCACACAATGAATACATCCAGTATTTATTTAGGAAAAGAAATATCCTCTATACATCAGCATGTAGATTTTACCATTAGATTTCATGATGATGCTGAGTTTGATTTAAACAAAAATTGTGCTAATTGTCGATCTAATTTGGCTGCCAGAAAAAGTTTGCCATCACTACTTCCCGGAGTGGATGGTCATATCAACATGGTGTTGTCGCTGAAAGATGTGTAATGATGTCTTCTTGGTCCTAAATGAAAATGGTGCCAATCAGAGATCCAATATCCAACATAGCAGTAAATTTGAAACTATAGTTATATTTGAAGAATATCAGAGGCAGTTTCAACACTCAGCAATGAAAGTAAAGAAATGGTCTTATGTTGAATTCCTGGAATTCTTTTTGGCTAGTACATATAGATGTCAGGCCCTTTGAAGGACTCTTCTCGTTCATTTAGAAGGTTAATTTTAATGCAATGTGAAGCTGTACAGTTGTTTCTTAATTCTAAGCTCAGCTGCATCTTTACTGCCTCATTCATTTCAATAATCGAGGATACATTTTAAGGTTACATTGACCAATTTCAATGCTGACTTTTATCAGTTAAACAGGCCAGACTATATTAAACTTAATTCCAGCCATTTTCTCAGTATCATACACTTTGGTAATGATTTTCCTATTGTAGGGAGCAGTATAGTGAATTTTGTACAGATAAAAGAGTGAATTCATCACTTTACGAATATGTTATATTATGCAAGCATCAAATCAATTTTGCAACACCATTGTGGGTCTGCTTCTCAATATCGACTGCAATTGCCTCATGCATTTTTTATGATGGACCTACATCTGCATCAATCAAGTGTCCGTAATGTTACAATTGGTTTAGATTGTAGTGTCAAATTTTTCTGTATTTATAAAATATCATGGGAAGTCTTCAAGTCATTTTTGCCTGTATCAGACTTTTACTGTATATACTCACCTATAAGTTGAGACCAACTGCACACTGCACAACCCATATCTGCTGTTGCATAATGTGCCAGCAGATCTGGCTATGTGCAATTTGTTATGAGTAGTCAGTAGAACAAACAACATAGACCCTGATCTGCAGGTGCATTATGCTGCAGTACATCAATATCTTTGTTTTTGCAGTTTGTCTTGTCTTATAAGCGAGTATATATGGTAATTTACCATTCTTTGCTGTAAAATGTAATTTAAGATAAAGCTTAGTCCAGGTAATATAAATTTAATCCCTAATTTCCTGGTGTGTATTTGTGATCAGGCAATTGGTACACATATTGTAAATGGTGTACTGTATATACTGACTTAAAAGTCAAGTCTGTGCAGTTTGCAATTGTTCATGACTTATTAATGAGCATATACAATTTTACTGTAAAATAACTATAAGAGGATCATGGGAAATTAGTATTTTTTGTCTGCTAAATATGTGACCTCATCAGATAAACTTTTTATTATTATTGTTACAATTACTATTATTAGATTTTACAAGAAATGCCATGTGTGACAAACAAGAAGAACTTGATCAATTTATTTTAATGCAAGCCACAGCAAGACACACACAGGCAAGCAACCACTGACATAATGTTTTGTACTTATTTTAAAATGAAATTCAAAAGCAATAATTTAGTACTAACTATATGATTTCTTCTCAGTATAATATTAATTGTATATAAAATTAAGAATTTAATTCCATTGAAAACAAATACATTAATGAAAGTGAGCTGAAAGTTGTAGTTCTAACTTTTTCATTTGAGACCCTACCAGCATATTTATACCAAATACATTCATTAATCAAGCTATACATTATGGTACAGTTAACTCATCTGGCCAAGTGAGCTTTTGATATGATCCTTCATCTGTCTACAATTACTATTTTAAACTTCTGGTGAATAAAACACTAGACTAATTTTGAACAAATTTGAAGAGACTATCCTGGCATGAACGGCTTTCAGATTTTTTAATATGATGCCAATCTGCCATCAAATATGGCTACCATTACTAAAAATAGAAAGGCCTTTAAGCAATTCATTTTCAAAAACTGCTGAACAGAATTTTATCAAATTGAACTCAAAGCATCTTGGTACCAAAAATGGAAAAAACTCCATCCATCAACTATAATTGCTATTTCCAGCATCTTCTCAAAACCCACCAGACTAATCAGAAAAAAGTTTTCAACAAAATGTGGCACAGAGCATCATGGCAATAAAGATCTTTAACATTTGTACAGATGATGGCTGGCATGAAGACCGTTTAGATTTTGCAGAAATGATGCTGATCTGTCCTCAAATATGGACTGTAGTACTAAAAAGAAAAAGAAAAATATTTAGAGAACTGAATGTGGGACAGCAGAATTTTGACTATCTTGGATACAAAACACAGTAATTTCAATATTTTTCAAGTGATGTATATTTGCTTTTACTTGTGGTTGAAAATACAAAAACTTGCTAAACCTTGAAACAATTGTCTTAAAAACAGATGCAGTCAACAGCATTGGATAAAATTTCGGCAGAAAGCATCACACAGACCCAGATTTGTTGTCCAACTGCTCTTGCACTTGTCTTTTAGGCAGATGCCATCCAAGTGAATTATCTCTGGCCAACATAGACCTCTTGTTTTATGTGACTGAGTTAATTCTTTGAAAAAAACAAAAATGTAACTTTCTCTGTTGCTGTTGTTCCATTGGTGTGTGTCCTTTTGTTTGTTTGATTTTCCTCTGATGAAACTTCTTTTCACTCTTCCAGTGTTAGATTTTATATCTAATTAGTGGTATTGTAAATTAAGGAGATGACAGAGAAATAAAAGAAGCTACTTGTGTCCAGTTTTAGAATAACAATTACTCATATTAATCAGCGTCTTGATACGCTATGTATTTTCATCAGACTGTGCATTACATTACATTAACAATGTGTATGTGTCTGTGTGTATTTTTTTTATAACAAGAATATGAATTAATCAGGTGTATATAACATGCATCATTTGTATCTTGCAGGAGATGTTGAGCTAAAAGGGCTGCAGTTAAAGCCAGAAGCTCTGGTAAGTTCTGGTTACCACATGTACTTAGACAGTATTTCAAGATTTTGTAAGAGCTTTTGGGGAGAATTTCCATTCATTTCCAGCAGATTTTAGAGCAGTATGTACAACGAAGAAAGAAATTCTTAATTAGATTTTTCTCATTTTTATGGACTAATTGAGTCGAAATTAGGAAGACATCTCATATGTCAACTTCTGCTTTAATATTTGTCTTCAGTTATAAACATAATTGTAATGTTTTTTGTAATTACAAATGATCCAGCCTTCTGTGTGCAGAACAGAGTCCATAAGACTGAAAAGGTTTCTTCCTTGCTCTGGATAATTCGTGAGCATTTGTAATTTTCCATACTCAGAGTATAAATATTATAAGAATTCTTAATTTTTATCACACTGCCTTTATCAGCTACTAATGCTGATCACGTGATATAATACTTTCACCATTATTCCAGTGGATCAAGCTGTGAGTGTGATCAGAGATGTGACCTCCCAACTGAATATATCTGTGTCTTATTGAAACTGTGTTTGGACAGCACATATTTTATCTATAACAGGCAGTTTTACCAACAGAAACAGGAAGTGGCAATGGGCTCCCCATTCTTCCAGTAGTTGCCAATTTATACATGGAGTTTTTTGAGAAAAAGGCCTTGGAAAATCGGCCAAGAACACACCATCAGTGTGGTTCAGATATGTGTATGATACTTTGACTGAACTACATGAGTACCATGTTCAGGAGTTCTCTGACCATCTCAAATCCATTGAGCCACATATTCAGCTCACTTCAGAACAAGAAGAAAATGGCAAACTACCATTCTTGAACACATTCTTACGAGTCTATAACAGAAAAGAGTGAAGACAACAAGCTCTGTAAAATTTAACAAATAATTTATTTTCCTAGAATACAAACTTTAAAATGAGAAAAAAGAACTTCCTGTATTGTGAATTAAATCCAAAAATAATCCAAGAATTAAAGACACAAGTCCTAGTAATAAAAAGTCCTGAATAAAGATCAGTTCAAATCCTGAAGAGATCCAGAATTGAAGGTAATGATGTTTCTGTTATAGCCTACAAAGTACTGATGTGTCAACAGTCCCTTGTTGAATCACATAAATATTATTCCAGGTTAGAATTCAGTATAAATTCCAGTGAATGTCTTTATCCAAGAATTTTATCAGAGCACTTTTGTATTTCCAGAGGAAATAATCACTTGAATTCAATAATTTGAAGAAAATAAAGTTTAGCCCAAACTGGACACAACATAATACAACTTAAAGTGCTAGATGTTAAAGCACAATTGGTAAAATCCCACAGTCACAAGATAATATAGTTCCCTGCTTGACCCCAGGTCACAAATTAGTATTTTCTAAAAACAACCATTACCTAATGGAAAATAACCTTCTAGAATGATCTAATTAGCCTTGTTTACTTACAACACAACAGCCTATAAAATTCATTTTGGATTCTCCAAAACCCTGACCCAAATCAACATGTTTGCCTGAATAATAATTTGGTTAATTAGCTCATACACATAGAGAATAATGAAGCTATTATTAGTTGTTTACATAAATGAAATTTAAAAAAAAAAAAAGTCAATCAGGTCAAGCAGAAGTGAACTCAATTTTGGACAAGGTCAGATCCAGCAAACAGTGTTACATTACAGTAACATGTAATGAAAAACAAACAATTAAATTAAATATACATAACAACATGTATACACATCAATGATGATAAATCAACCAAAGTCACTGTGTATAGAAAACCAACCCATATTGACCAGTACCTCAACTTTATTTCCAACCATCATCTGGAACACAAGAGGTCAGTAGTGAGATCGTTAATGCACTGAGCTGACTGTCTAGTTGCTGGTGAGAAGTGGAGCATGTGAAATCTGCAGTAAGGGTAAATGGCTCTCCGGAGTAGGTTTTCAGACTTCCAGAAAAGTGAAAACAAACATGAAACAAAACCAGGAGTGGTCCAGATAGAACCAACATTGGTGCAGTAGTCCCCCTCTTGAACGGCCCCCCCCGACCAGTGCCACCCACTTCTTACAGCCAGAATCCCTTGGCACTGGCAAGTTTGTGTTCAAAAGTACCCCTTAAGAATGGCCACCCCTCTAACACGACCAGCGGCCACCATATTAGTACTAAAATGTAAAATGTTCCCCTCACAAGCGGCCACTTTTTATTTCAAATGTGTCCAGAACCAATAATTAATTCATATCGTGATGTAAGGTAAGTAATCAGATTATCTCTATCATTGATACATGTCTCCCAATGTCAAGTTTCTGTACTGAAAGAAGTGTTGACTAAAGTACATGTAGCACTAAGATTAATATTATATCATTGTCTATAAAAGCCGACGTTTACAGGAAATGGGCTCAACAATGTTATGATAGAGTTTTGGGGTTCACACATCTGTCGAGTTCTTCTCTTTGATGATTACAACCATACATAATTGTCAAGATATAACAGGGTCAGCATAGGCTAAAAATAGATTTTGTGCAGACACACACACACAGAGAACTTAACCTTGAACAAAACAGGGTACCAAACAAAGATCGAAAAATCATGTGACATTACATTTATTGCTTCCTTTATGAAGAAAGCATTTCGTCCGCTCTACAAAAGTTTCGTCTGCATAATTAAATTGCGTACAGTTAGCAACATCCAAATAAATCATTACCAAACATTAACATGTTGTCATGTAAACGGAGGCGATTATTTTAGAAAAAGTCTGTTATTCTACTCGACAACATCAGGTGAGGTGGGTAGGGGGGACTTTAGGTAGAAAAGACTCAAATAAAACAATTTTTTGTTGAAAAGACTCAAATAAACAACATCGTAACTGATAAGGAGGTTATTCAGTAGCAGTGGGAAAATGGAGCAAATGGAAAGAGAATTACGTATGTACCAAGATTTAAATGACGTTTTTGAATGGTTTTGCAATGAGCATGACAACAACACCCGCTCACACATAATGCTTAAGCCAAGAATAAGAACTATTAATGCATATTCAGTTGAAATAAGTCTATTATTATAACAAGAAGAACCTTTTAATAATTAATGTTACTTTTAAATGAAGGTATTAAATGAAGATATTAAATGCTTTGAAGAATGTAGCCTTCTTACTAAGTACATTACATATGCTTAACACAAAAAAATTAGTCCCCCTCTGGAAAGGCCACCCGTCTTATAAGACCACTTCCCTGGTGCAGAATGGGTGGTCATATAAGAGGGGGACCATTGTATGTGTGTGTTTTTAGACTTTTAGTGTAGCTTTAACAATTTGAGTCATATTGCTATGATGTCTACAGTGTGGCAGTTTAAGGTGATATTGAGCATTGGGGCCATAGACACGTGGCATCTTGTACCACCCAGTCACATTATCCTGACATCAGGTTGATCAGTCCTAAACTAGCCTCTTAATGCTGAGCATCAAGTGAGGTAGCTGCTAGTACCATTTTTATAACTCATTTTTATGACTAGCCTGTGGTTTGATCCCGTGGCCTTCCGTATCCAAGTCGGATGCTCTAACCACTTAGGCCACTGGAGCAGTCGCAACAACATCGGCATGCCATATATCTGTGGTACATCAGATGACCTAGCTTGGGTATTCAGATAACATGGGATCAACATATATACAAACCATGCAGCTCTTTAAGACAACAACTTACACATGTGAAGGACAAAAGAGAATATTTGAAAAAATGTGATGTGGTTTATTATATCAAGTGTAATGATTGTGAGAATGACTACATTGGGAAAACAGGTTGAGTGTTAGAAACAAGGATTAAGGAACATGTCAGTAGAGAGTCATTGGTCATACATGAACATTGTAGCAATATGGGACATTCCATTGTTCAAATCATACCAAAATCATCACATCAGAGGACAAAAAAAAGGAAGGTGAAAGAGATGATTGAAATATGACAGCAGAGGCCAACACTAAACAGGTACGAGGGACTTGAATTACCACCTGTCTACACCAGTCTTCTCATATCATGTGACCATTATAAGTCACATGATCAACATAAGTCACTGATGAAGGCAGTGTGATATTGCTCAAAATTATGAATTTTTGAGATATTTATGCTCTGAGTGTAGGAAATTATTAATGATTAAAAAAGTCCATAATTAGTTCATAGATTCAGTGCAGCTCCATGAAGGAAATTTTCCACTCTGGAGGTTGTATTAACTCTGCATATGCCACTCCTTAAGGTGGTTCTTGTTTAATTGCAATTATATTTATTTAATTGCAATTATATTTATGTGAATGCATAATCCAACAAGGAAAACATCTCTGTAATCACCAGTATGAAATTGTGCCATTTTATTTGTGAAACAGTTGCCCTACACATGATTGTTATGATAATACCAATATAATCCCATACTGCAGTTTGACTCAATATACATTTTGGCAGATGCAGATCATTTCACAGATTTTTTCTTGTGAATGTTTTAGTTCACCTGTCCAAAAAGCCTGGTGAGTTGATTTTATGGTGTTGAGTCTGGCATGTGATGTGCATCATCATCTGTCAACAGTTGTCATTTTATAACTTAGACATCTGACTTGTGCAAACCTTTTAAAGGGTGAATATCATCCAGAGTCCATACACTGCCAGTGTCCACTGATAGTGGATGACATTCTTGTTGGATATGTTGGCTTCACAAGTTAGAAGTACTTTAATGTGAACTTGATGAAGAAACTTTATGATATTGAATACTCACAAAATCCTGGACATTTTTTAAGGGAATGAAGTATATATTACACCTTTTTTGACCATATCTTTTAAAGATTTTATGTATGTTGCATCTGTCTTATTTTTTATTAATCTTTTTACAGAATTTTAAAATCTTTATATTTGATCTTGTGTACTTCATATTTGCATATATTGATAGTATTTTTACATTTTTAGAAATTTACTTTTAATTGGCACCATGTAACCATTATTGTGTCTGTTAATGATAACTTTGGTTTTACAGCAGTGTTTGAAACTTGCCAAAAACACCCCACCAAGCGCACAGGACCAGTAACTTGAAAATGCTACTGTCCATAATCTACAGGCCCAATATTTCATGACACAAGAAGGCACAATGATGACTCAGAACTAAATGCTGGTAGACATGAACATAAACCCTTAATATAGTCATCTATGTATGAAAAAAGGAACAATAATTATAAACACAGAATAGTATATTTATATCAAGTATCAAATGTATTAAATTTTATTAAATTTAGCCAATATGGCTACTGTTTATTGACCCAGACAATTCTGCTTACTGTCCCACTGATCCAGATCCAAACATACCTCATCTAGAGGCTGAGCATCAGATTCTGATGCTTCCATTAATGACCTTTCTGAATCATAGCAAAGTAGGAATGAGGATCCTCATCTACTGACTTTTCATCACTCAGGATCCGCATTGACTGACTTTTCATCAATCAGGATCCGCATCCACTGACTTTTCATCAATCAGGATCCGCATTGACTGACTTTTCATCAATCAGGATCTGCATTGACTGACTTTTCATCACTCAGGATCCGCATCCACTGACTTTTCATCAATCAGGATCCGCATTGACTGACTTTTCATCAATCAGGATCCGCATTGACTGACTTTTCATCAATCAGGATCCTCATCTGCTAACTTTTTATCAGTCACAACATCAGAACTAGGCACAGCCTCCAAAGATGAGGCTTGGGTATCCAAAGTACAGCTGCCATGAAATGGAGTTTGTGCACAAATGAGTTCCAGCACTGAATTGCTGGAATTGGGTCCAATGCATCCACGTCATCAAAATGTAGCTGAACAGTTAACATAATTACCATGGTCATACCATGCATCATATATTCTGTAGTCTGTCTTCATTTGCTTCATCTCAGATAATCTAACTTTTGCTGAATGGTTGTGAAGTCCACAAATGATGAATGCTGTATTACATCACTGTCGAATCCTTCTTTCAATAATTTGTAAAGTGTTAATAATTTTCCTGATGCAACATGTTTTTAAGTTTAACAAAATCCCTTTCCTTTAACATTTTTCAGTCATGTAACAACCATGAGTCACATCAATATCTGGTGCCATTTTTTTTAAAAATTTAGACTGGTACACTATGTATGTATCAGAATATAATGATTCTGTGACACATGTTTCACATTCAAGAAACCCATCTGTTTTCTTGGAACTGTTTCATGTACAGTTACTGCAAATAGAAAATAAGGACATTAGACAGAGGTCTAATGATGGATAAATGAGCAGCAGCCAAAAGTCACACAATACAAGCCTTAAGCAATAGCCATTATTCTGTGTCTTGCTTATTCCTGATGTTATTGATAGAAACATGTTCTTTTTAAAAAAAAGTTTTATAAAGGTACCCCTTTACCCATTTTATTACCCAGGTTATTATCAAGGGTTGTGCAGTCAAGTACCCATTCACAGCTTTAGTGATTAAAAGAAAAAGAAATGGTTTCTGCAGATAAACATTAATTCTATGTTACATACCTGGGTCAGACTATGTGGATAGCTTGCACTTGGGGTAATGTGCTTGTCTATAAGTTTTGGGGTAAAAATGTAAAAATCAAGGTCACTCTCACTGAAAGAAAAAAGTGGTTTCAGCACAAAAACATTATTTCCACAACTCTGAGCTGGACTAAACATTGTAGATTGCTTGCATTTGGGGATAGGATGAAGCATATGTATTTGGGGGTCCAAAGATCAAGGTCACTATGACTAAAAGAAGAAAAATTGTTTCTACACAGAACGTAAATGTACCTTGAGCAAAGTTTGACTTGCATGTTGAGTAAAAAAGAAAAGCCTAATGATTTTGGGGTCAAAAGGTCAAAGATCAAGGTCACTAAAGAATGAAAAAGGGTTTTAGCATAATAACATTAGTTATAGACCATGTACTTTGACCAAACTGTGAAAGGCTTGAACTTAAGGTATGAAATAGACCTATTGCTTTAGGTCAAAAGTCAAAGGTCAGGGTCACATAGCTAGGAGTAAAATGCTTTTTTTCTGAATAACTTTTATTCCCTAGTAAGATCATTGACCAAACTTCTATCAAATTTGGCATGTTACTATGATTAAATTACCATAGTGACAAAATTGAGCTTTTCTGACTTACTTTCATGGAGGCCCTGAGTGGACGAGTGGTCTAAGGTGCTCAGTGTTACAGATCACTGCCATCTCACCTCAAGTCTCGAGCTTGGCCAATGTGGGTATGTGAGAAAGCTTGCCAGTAGCTTCTCATGGGTCAGTGGTTCTTTCCAGGGTTTTCCTAGGTTCTTCCTCCACCATTTATACTGGCCGCCATGTATAGCCTATCTTGTGCTGAAAAATGGCGTTAAACCCTATAACAACAACAACAACAACAACTTACTTTCATTATATTATAATGACGTCTGAAATCTATGCCGGAACCACACACAGTTGGGTAGGAGTTGTTCACTGACAGTTTCTGGGGCCTAATGGCATATTGATTTCTGTGATGCATGATACCATTCCAGGCTTTATCACATTACAGTTAGCTATGGCTTGGAAAATGGTTCGTAATTTAGATGCGGGTTTGTCACATTTCCTTGAATCTTCAGAAGTTGAAGTAACCTAATATTATGTCCAGCATATTAAAAAACATAATTTTGCAAGTAAAAATATTGATAGATTATTAGTTCTATTGAATTACAGTTTGATTGTTTTAATTTTGAAAATGTTTTCATAAAATAATTATGTTGTTTTTGGTTTACTTGATTTTCCATCATGCATAAAAAAGTCTGGTTTGAGTATCCTGACTTTGCCTATTTTAATGACCCCAAGGGGCCCTGGATGAGTGCATGGTCTTTTGGACTCGCCTTTACCAATCACTGCACATCTCACCTCAGTTCATGGGTTTGAGCCTCAGGCTCAGCCAACATGGATATGTGAGAAAACTTGCCAATAGCTTGAATCCCATGGGTTGGTGGTTCTTCCTCCACCAGATATACTGGCCACCATATATAACCTAAATGGAAAAATGGCAATGAACCCACAACATTATAATGAAATTGGGGTTCTCCTCCTTGGGATATATGAAGTTTGGCTAAAATATTTCAGAAATTTTTTTTTTTTAAATTTAAATTCCCCTAGTTTCAGAATATTTTAAATCCCAAGTACTATTTCACATTTTGTTTGAAATCTTTAGTGGAATCAACAGGCTTTTTCACATGATCATCAAAAGTAGAGAATTTTTAAAATTTTCCCCAGGAGTGGTTGGACATTTTGAAAATGGAAGTACAGTTAAAAAGTTCAGTTTCAGACAGAAAAGATACAATTTGAAAAAGACAAGAGAGAGACAGACAGATGCAAATGCAAAGAGAAAAGGAAGAAAGGGAATTTCAAATTTGGTTAAAAGAATTAGAGCTGACAAAGGGAAAAGACTCCCCTACTTTTGATGTTTTCAAAAATATCAAGTTAGTTCCCCCTTATCTGGAAAAAGAAGTAGATATTTTCCTCGTTTTGAAAAAATTGCGGAAAATTTGAAATGGCAAAGGGAGCATTTGTACTTACTGGTAGAGCTAGCGATATTTATTTTTCACTGTCACTAGAGCAGAGTGCTGACTATGATGTGGTTAAAGACTATATCTTGAAGGGTTATGAGTTAGTCCCTGAGGCTTATCGGCAAAAATTAAGGAATTCTAGAAAATCAACTGACCAGACCTATGTCAAATTTGCAAGAGAAAAAGCACAACAGTTTGATAGGTGGTTCGCTTCTAGAAAGGTTAACAAAGATTACGAAAGTCTCAGACAACTCATGTTAGTTGAAGAGTTTGGGAACTATGTCCATAGTGACATTAAGATATATCTTTACAAGCATAAGATTGAAACCTTGGAAAATGCTGCTCGTGCTGCTGACGAGTATTCCTTAACTCATAAGGTTCCTTTTGTAGGCAAGTCTTTCACTCAGCAGTCTTCTGGTAAAAAGGTATTTCAGCCTAATACGACTCCTTCTAAAACGCTGTCTGGCACAACTTTTAAAAATCAAGCTTCTGATAAGCTTGATTCAGAATCCTTGTCTCTTCTTCGACAGACTAACTGACGCAAGTTTGACAATCAATTTATCTAAAAGTGGGTTCTGCCATGCTTGTGTAACTTTTCTAGGACATATTGTGGGACATGGACAAGTTAAACCTATAGATGCTAAGGTCAAGGCTATCTCTGAATTCTCTGTGCCTGTCAGTAAAAAGCAACTGATGCGATTTTTGGGTATGGCTGGATACTATCAGAAATTTTGTTCCAATTTTTCTAATATTGCTGAACCCCTGACAAATTTATTAAGCAAGAAAAACAAATTTCTTTGGACAGAAAAATGTCAGGAGGCTTTGACAAGTTAAAGGCAATACTTAAAGGTGCACCAGTTCTTACAGCTCCAAATTTCAGTCAATCTTTTAAACTCTGTTGATGCAGGTGATGTTGGGGTTGGAGCAGTATTGTTTCAAGAAGATAGAAATGGTGTTGATCATCTAGTATGCTATTTTTCTAAGAAATTAAATAAGCACCAAAGAAATTACTCAACAATCAAGAAGGAATGTTTGGCTTTAATTTTGGCATTACAAAATTTTGAAATTTACCTTAGTTCAGCTCTTTCTCTGATTATTGTGTTTAGTGATCACAACCCCCTTACTTTCATTGACAAGATGAAAAACAAAAATCAAAGATTATTAAGGTGGAGTTTGTTGTTACAGGAGTATAATCTTGACATCAGGCACATCAAGGGAAAAGACAATTTAATTGCAAATGCACTTTCCCATGTATAGAAATATTATTTCATATAGACTTTGTATAATTCATAAGAGTTCTTCTTTTATAATTTTGTTTTACCTCATGTATAATTAACATATGGTAAAAAGAAAGCTTTATTATATAAATCTTACTTTTTCGTTATGGGGGGAAGTATTACATATATATAATTTAATTACTTTTGTGTTAATTTAAAATTTTTTATTTTATTTTTATTTCATTTACATTGGAATTTATATTTTTTTCCAGAAAATTCAGTTCAGTTCTTTTTAGCCTGATTAAAACGCAGTAGTGTTGCTACAATGTATTTTTAGCTGACCTAGTTCCTGACCTTGATTCAGAATTGGGAAACACAGAGTGAAAATCATTGGTTGTAATCAAGGTCATACTTGGCTTGTGTGTCGGCTCTATTGTAAACAACTTTTTTTTAATCGAATCTTACAATAGAGATTTGTTCAGTAGAATTAAGTTCTTCATGGCGTATGTGACTATCGGCTGTGTGCTGTTACTGCGCCGTTCGAACTAAGTGATCACGTGACCCGTCACGGGGTCTAAACTGCATTTCAGTTAAGGGTTAAAATAGATATTTTGTAGTGGATTTAGTCAGTCATAAATTAATACCTTCAGAGCTCAGGGGTATTTTGTGTTGTGACCAGTACAAGTTAAATTTTTTATTTAAAATAATTTATTCACCCTGGAAAATACTTGTGTTCGTCAAAATTCTTGGACAAAGACATTTACTGAAAATTATTCAGAATTCTAAAGCCGGAATTTATTTCTTGGTGATTCAACAAGGAACTGTCGACACATCAACACAGAAAGGTTATAGAGGACATCATCGCCTTCCATCTTGGAACTTCATCGGGATTTGAACATTGATTCAATTAGAGCTTTTTAGTGATAGGACTTATATTTTTAAATTCTAGGATTAATTTTTGGATTAGATTCACAAACCATAAGTCCTTTCTCATATTTTTACCTTGTTTTCTAGGGAAATAAATTATTCTGT
Organism: Megalonaias nervosa; assembly: GCA_016617855.1. Classification (NCBI taxonomy): domain Eukaryota; kingdom Metazoa; phylum Mollusca; class Bivalvia; order Unionida; family Unionidae; genus Megalonaias; species Megalonaias nervosa. The sequence goes on along the minus strand of JAECUM010002968.1, from coordinate 97,191 downwards.
TAAAATTTACAAAGCTTGTTGGCTTCACTCTTTTCTTTGTTACTTTGTATGAGCCTAAACACATAACAAGGAAAACTTTTTTATATTATTTTTTTATTATTGAATCTTATAGTAAGATTCATTTAGTAGAGTCAAAACCATACACAGCATACATGATAGTCAGCATGTTATGTTTCTACGTCCCTTGAAAGAAGGTGATCACGTGACCCCATACAGGTATCCTTTCTGCGTTGTAGTTAGGCTTCAAACACATTATTATAGTGATTTTGGCCAGTCTTGCTTTTAACCTTTGGAGCTCAAAGGTATTTTTATTGTGACCAGTTTGAGTTGAATTTTTATTTTAAGTCAGTTTAAAGTAATTTATTTTCCCTGTAAATTACTAGTGCTCATCAGAATTCTTAGACAAAGACATTTATTGGAAACTATTCAGAATTCCAAACTGGAATATTATTCTGGATGATTCAACAAGGAACTGTTGACACATCAGGGCAAAGCCTGTTATTGAAGACGTCATCGCCTTCCATCTTGGAACTTCATCAGGATTCGATCTATGATTCACTTAGGACTTTTTATTGATAGGACTTATATTTTTAAATTTTTGGATTAATTTTGGATTAGATTCATAAACCGTAAGTCCTTTTTCTTATTTTTACCTTGTTTTCTAGGGAAATTATTTTGTTAAATTTTACAAAACTTGTTGGCTTCACTCTTTTCTTTGTTACTTTTGCATGAGCCTAGACACGTAACAGCAGCAAAAGCCTATTTCATGTTCAAATAAATAAAACAGTTGGATCTTTGTCCTGCTTCATCCATCTGACACTTCAATGGTGGCAAAATTCGGTGGAGCTAATTTTTCAGACTTTTTAGGCTGGAGTCTGCAAAGAAGTATTTTAAGATGTAATGTTTCATCAGTTGGCAAGAGTATTAATGTTAAGGCCTGAATTGTGTTCCAAGATAAAGGTGAAAATGTTTTAGAGTGTTTTATTTTGAAAAGAAAGATGGAAAAGTGAGTAATATCATTATTGTTGTGATTGATTTAAAAATAGAAATTCATGAATAGGCATTTAGTAACTCCGATAGGCATCAGAGCATATTTATCACTATTTTGTGACTACTCAGAAAGTACTACGTAACCATAGTTAGCCATGTTTATTGTTTAAACAACTACAAACATCACAGACCCTGATTTGTCATTGTATAATGTGCAACTAGATCTATCAGGACCTGTGCTGCTATTTCTTATTATGATTGGAACAGTGTGGACTATGATTCACCTGGTCCATTATTTGATGGCAGATCTGTCATGGTCTATTCTGTTGATTTTTACTGTGATTTGAACAGTATTGACTGTGATCAGCAGGTGCATTATGTGATGGCAAATATGTCATGGTCAATTCTGTTGATTTTTACTGTGATTTGAACAGTATTGACTGTGATCAGCAGGTGCATTATGTGATGGCAGATATGTCATGGTCAATTCTGTTGATTTTTACTGATTTGAACAGTATTGACTGTGATCAGCAGGTGCTTTATGTGACGGCAGATCTGTCATGGTCTATTCTTTTGGTTCTTTTCATGATATGATCATTGTAGACTCCATCAGATCAAATGGAGAAAATGGCAAATCTGTCATGGTCTATTATATTTTTGTAATGATTTGAGCAGTGTGGACTTTGATCAGCAGGAGCATCATGTGATGGCAGATCTGTCAGGGTCATTGATGTTGGTTCTTATGATAGAACAAGTAGTTTGACTTAGCTCGACTAGTGTACTATGTGATTGCCTATCTGGGTCAATGCTTTTCAGTGTAGAATGTTTTTCATGGTTAATAATTAGGGTTATGGCAGCTGATTTTATTGCATATATCAGTAATCAGAGTGCTGGAAGTACATGAATATGCATCCTCCTTTTATTTAAATTTTTTAATTTAATTTTTATGTACAATCTGTATAACTGTTTATTTATCTACAACCTTTCATAACATATCTACCCAAATTCCTGCCTTCACTTGCATTCCTAGATACATGTTCTAGCTATTTATTCACTTTGTCTTCTTTCCATCTATATACATATAAATTCAGTTATGCAGTTTCCACTAATGTGTCATGGGAATTCAGAATTGATATTAGCAAACGCTTTCATCCTGAGACGTTGCCATTGTGTGTGTCACTCATTGTCAGCTGCCAGTGTTCTTCTCAGATTCCCAGTAACTTGTAGAACTGTATCTCCCAAGTTGCCAGCAAAGAGGGCAGTACTGTAGTTTATTGTAATTATTGGTTTTCTGCCCGATTTAATGAGGCAGTGTTTGCTGAGCTCTTTATCACACAGTTACACACATTCTAGATCCAATATTGAAATGGCATACCCTTGAGGACTGTCACACATATTTGCACTCTGTTAATATCATATGGGAGACATAAAGCATGGCATTATGGGTAGACTCAGATTTGGTGTTGCCATTGAAGGGAACATAACTGTCAAGATTTGACTTTTAAGCTACCAGATATAATCCAACCCTTTGCTCGTTGTTTACAACCTCGCTTGTTGTAACAGTTGCTAATTCAGATCAGCAATAACTGTCAAGCAGTCTACATTTTGTAAGATATATGGTATTTGGATTATAGTTGGCTTGTATACATATTAAACACTGGGGAATGGAAAGAAATCAATACCACATGTATGAATACAAATCTAGCAGTATCTGCAGATTTCATACCATTTTAGAGCTCATGCAAAATAAAACATTGGTGAGATATACTGAGAATTTGTTTTACTCCACTTAAGCCTACAAATTTACCATTAGTAACCAGTTCATATTATTTTGAAACAGGATATTCTAAGTGATGCTAAAAAAAGACTTGTATTTTTATTGAGTTTATCAATTGCAGTACTTATTGTGTCATTAGGCTTGTGATGACAAGATTTATTAAGCCTTGCATATAAATGCAGAATTTTAATTACAGCCCCACTTGACAAACAAGAATTTTAAGCCTTGCATGTAAGTGCAGGATTTTAGATACAGTTCTTCATGACAAACAAAATTTTTAAGCCATGCATATCAGTGCAGGATTTTAGACACAGTTCTGCATGACAAACAAGATTTTTAAGCCATGCATATAATTGCAGGATTTCAGTTACAGCCCCATCAACAAAGCTGGTGAAGCTCCAAAGCAATCACATCCATTCATCTGATTGCCCATCCAACCATCAGTATTTTTCTTTCTGCAAGATAACTTGACTTCGAATTGTTGGATTTAACCAAATTTGGAGTGCAGCCATATGTCCATCAATGATGAGATCTTGAACAAGTTCAGTTTTCAGCAATCTTTGCCATCATCTAGAGGAGCTATAGCCCCTGATTCTTATTCCCTTAACTTGCGTGAATGAAGCCTTGAAAGAGTTTGATTTCCAGTGCTCCGTGACATCATTTACATGAGTTATATCCCCTGATTGCCTACCCTCTTTAGACTTGTTTCTGCAGTATAACTTTACTAATGTTTGTTGGATTGCAGCTTAATCTGGTATGAGGCTTTATATTGATGAGACCATGAAAGAGTTTGATTTCCATTGCTTCATGTCATCATGTACAGGAGTTATGTCCCTTGATTGCTTAGTAGACTTTTGTTTCAGCAATATAACTTTACCAAAGTTTGCTGGATTTCAACCAAATCTTCTATGAGGTTTTATATTCATAAGACCATGGCATCATTTATAAGAGTTATGCTCCCTGATTTCCCATACTTTTGAGCTGATATCCACAGGCTAATTTACCAAGGTTTGTTGGATTTCAACCTAACTTAGATGTAAACCTTCCAGTGTCAAGACAATTCACCTAATATTAACATTTGTCAACTCCCTCTTATATTCAAGAAAACAAAATTGCAATATGACATTTCCAGTTTGAGTGATATACACATTCCATTTCTTTATTGGTAGTGTCCTTTGGCTATTCAATCTGATCAGTCTGAATTTGCATGCTACACACACACACACACACACACACACACACACACACACACACACACACATATATATATATATATATATATATATATATATATATATATATATATGGCATAGGGAAATGCCTTTGTGATCTGGTAATTCCTCAAAATGACATTGGCAAGACATTTTGTCAGCTGCAATAAAACTGAGATCTCCAGAAATATAGCATGATGTTCCACCAGTCACATTATCCTGACACCTGAAGGCTGACCTGTCTTAACACTAATGAAGCATGATGTCCCACCCAGTCACATTATCCTGACACCAGGCCGACCAGTCCTAACACTAACCTCTTAATGCTGAGCACCTAGAGAGGCAGCTGTTAGTACCATTTTTTATAAGGTTTTGGTATTACTCGGCTGGGGTTTGAACTTGCGACCTCCTGCATCTGAGGCAGATGCTCTAACCACTAGGTCATCTGAGTGGTCTAAAGTGAACAGAAAAATAGTCAAAATATACCAGAACATTAAACCCTGCATGAGTTCAAGTCCAGGCTCGGCTAACGTGGGTACGTGAGAAAGCCTGTCAGTAGCTTCTCGTGGGTCGGTGGTTCTTCCCTGGGTTTTCCAGGGTTCTTCCTCCACCATTAATACTGGCCGCCATGTATAGCCTATCTTGTGCTGAAAAATGGCATTAAACCCTATAACAACAACAACAACAACCAGAACATTAAACCAATCAGCTCTGTGACTACACTGTTTGTTGCACTTGTGATATCAAGTCAAAAGAAGAAACCCAGGTCTGCCAGGACATTTAACCACTGGCAGATCAGGGACTACACTGTTTGTTGAACTTGTTGTGTCAGGACATATCCTGATCTGCTAGCACATTTAGTTGATATTGTTGTTGTCTGAATAAAATCATGTTGTACTTATAATAATTGGATCTGAAGGTCAAGTTCTGGTGACATTCAGGGAATTTTTTAAAGGGTTATTGGGATGAAAGAAAATCAGATTTTTGAGTCACCATTCTTATTACAGCTTTCATATTTCTAAAAGTTACAAATATTGTTCGGAATGTATCATTATCAATGATAACTGTGCTATGGTTGGCAACAAGAAACAGCAATGATAGGCTGATCAGAAACACAATTTTTTTGCCTTAACATAATGACCATTTTGGCACTCATAAGTGTGTCCATACATCCTTCCACAACCAAATTAAGGCCAATATTGAAGTTTTTCACTAACTAATAAAAGGTGGGCTTAAGAAAAAGGGAGTCTCTTGTTTAGGCATCTTTGTATTGTACCGATCATATAGGAATCTGTGTATGGTACACATCGTATAGGAATCTTCTGTATAGTGAATCTGTGTATTTGTATACCACCACATAGATATCGGTTTGTGGTACTGGTATACCAGCATGTAAGAATCTGAATATAGTACATTGCATATAGGAATCTGTCTTTAGTACATCAGCATATATTTTACTAACATATTGGAATCAGTGTATACTATACCAGCATATAATTCTGTGTATACTATACCAGTATACAGGGGGGCCCTGAGTGGCCGAGTGGTCTAAAGCGCTCTCCGTTATAGATCACTGCCATCTCACCTCTGTCTGCATGGGTTCGAGTCTAGGATTCGGCAAATGTGGATATGTGAGAAAGCTTGCCAGTAGCTTCTCGTGGGTCGGTGGTTCTTTCCGGGGATTTCCCGGTTTCTTCCTCCACCATTAATATTGGCCGCCATGTATAGCCTATCATGTGCTGAAAAATGGCGTTAAGCCCCACAACAACAACAACAACAACCAGTATATAGGATTCTGTGTATAGTATACCAGCATATAGAAATCTGTGTATACTATACCAATATATAAGACTCTCTGTATACTATACCAATATATAGGATTCTGTGTATACTATACCAATATATAGGATTCTGTGTACCTATACTATACCAATATATAAGATTCTGTGTATACTATACCAATATATAAGATTCTGTGTATACTATACCAATATATAAGATTCTGTGTATACTATACCAATATATAGGATTCTGTGTATACTATACCAATATATAGGATTCTGTGTATACTATACCAATATATAAGATTCTGTGTATACTATACCAATATATAAGATTCTGTGTATACTATACCAATATATAGGATTCTGTGTATACTATACCAATATATAGGATTCTGTGTATACTATACCAATATATAGGAATCTGTATATACTATACCAATATATAGGATTCTGTGTATACTATACCAATATATAGGATTCTGTGTATACTATACCAGCATATAAGAATCTGTGTTTATTATATGCTCTTTTTTTTCTCCGTTAAATTTACATTGTCAGAATCGTGCAATATTTTGCGATACTGAACTCCTCGCGCTCAATTCATACTGCATTCACGTGAATAAAGGAACTATTTTCTATTGTAAACAAACAATTTGTTTCTGAATGAACTAAAGCAGATGTTTAGTGGACTGACACATACAAACTGCTTTGGCACATTCCACGCTAACTTTTTTGATACAATGTTTCAGATTTAGGCTAGCTATAGATGCCAGACAGGGTCCTTACAATAACATGCAAGTTATAAAACATAAACTGTCTTCTTTAGCTGGTAATAAAAATGGCAAAAAATATACTTACAATTTTACATCCTGAATTTCCTCAAAATGTACTTTAGTAGTTCTGCAAATCCAAATTACATGAACCATGTCATGGGTTCTCAAGCATGATTACACATTTCGAAATTGTACTGTAATTTCGAGTTTATTCCAAGTGCAGTTACATCCTCCTTACTGCAACTCAAAATGAAATAAACATTTAATTCCATAGCGTCTTTTCGATAATTGCAATTGAAAGACTTCATATTTTTCCCACATTATGATCTGAATCATTCAGTGACAGAACAGAAACACACACGCCGATGTCAACACACTTCAATATGATTAAATTGGCAGATGCAGCTGGAATCCGATGTAAATTACTCCATGTAGATGAATCCAGACCATAATCACGAAACTGCGTCGAATCGACAAAAATACCAAAACATATTCATTCCAAATCAAATGGAAAAGTTGTTGCAATGCGCATTCATTAACAATATTACTCCAAATTTCAAGTTTAAGTAGACCAAACACCATTTTCTTTCGAAACTTACGTCTAGCATGCGACCAACTTCAAATTTGTCTGGGTGGAGTTACGTGCGCATTAATAATGTTGTTGTGTAATGATGCAGCTATGCTTGTGTATTTAGTTTCGAATACGGCATACATTCAGTTACTTTGTTTCTTGAAGTGTATTTTTGTTTATATATTTAAGCCTTGGGTAGAATAAGAAAATGAGCATATAGTAAAAAAGTTACTGCATTTGTATGGGAAAATATGAACTCGTTTTGTCGGATGGATATACTGCACTCCCAAGGTCGTGCAGTACAACCATCCGAAAAACTCGTTCATATTTTCCCATACAAATGCAGTAACCTATAAATACTATACCAGTATATAGGAATCTGTGCATAGTACACTGGCATATAGGAATCTTTGTATAGTACACCGGCATATAGGAGTATGTGTATAGTACACCAGCATATAGGAATCTGTGTGTACAGTAGTACACCAGCATATAGGAATCTGTGTGTACAGTAGTACACCAGCATATAGGAATCTGTGTAGTACACGAGCATATACGAATGTGTGTATGGTACACCAGCATATAGGAATATGTGTATAGTATAACAGCATATAGGAATCAGTATAGTACACCACCATGAAAGTATCTGTGTATACTATAGCAACATATAGGAATCAGTATACAGCACACAGCATATAATTTAAGAAATATGGCTACTCTAAAAATTCATTAATAGATGTTTAACCATTTTAGATTATATATGCAGGATAGCCCCTGGAAATGGGTTGATAATGCATAATGTGAATTGAGCATTTGATAAATATACCATTAATTCTAGTCATTCTATTCACCAAACAATTAATTTTCCACTAGGTGTTTTTGTTACATCTCTGTCTTGATGGTCTGGCAGTAATGCAGATTATTTAGTTAGGGATTAATTAGTCAGGTTCCTCAGCATGTAACTTGATATTCTACAAGGATAGGTTTTTCTTTTACTTCGCTAAATTGTACCCCCCATTCATGGTGCAGGAAATAGAGAAACCAGAATCTGCGAAACATCTTTGATTTGAAGATTCTGAATATTTTGCTTTTTTGTTTCTTTGTAAATTCAATGCGGATCAATAGAAAAACTTAGTAAGTAAATTCAATGCGGATCAATAGAAAAACTTAGTAAGTAAATTCAATGCGGATCAATAGAAAAACTTAGTAAGTAAATTCAATGCGGATCAATAGAAAAACTTAGTAAGTAAATTCAATGCGGATCAATAGAAAAACTTAGTAAGTAAATTCAATGCGGATCAATAGAAAAACTTAGTAAGTAAATTCAATGCGGATCAATAGAAAAACTGAAATTCTATAAAATGATCTATAGGTGCATATGCAGCATGCTGGATATCTGTAGATGCCTGCATGTGACATAACAATGATGGACAAGGAGAACAATTCTGCAGAAAAGCTTACTGTAAAAATTCAGGTGCTCTTGAGGTACTCACCAACTGATATCAAGGCTGACTTGGATAAAGTTTGCAGATGTAATTCTCTGTCATATCTTACAATGCTGAGATGGTTTCTTTGTTTGAAAGATGGTTGTCAATCCACTGAAGATGACACTCATTTAGAAAGACCGTTGTTTGCATTTGGTGTGAGGGAGGTGGATGATGTGAAAGGGGCAATGAATGTGAATGCTTGATACACAGTGAAATATATGTCATGGCCATTAATTTGTCAGGTGTTTTTAATATATTGAAGAATCAGTGGATGCTGAAAAAGACTTTTACAAGCTGTGTCCCACATTTGTTAATGATCGATGAAAAACAGTCTTGGGTTGAAATCACCAAACAGCTATTCATCAAATATGAAAAGCCTGAGCAGAGATGTTTGAATGAATTAATCACAGGTGAAGAAATGTACTTAAATTCTGAATCCAAATCAAGAGATAATAGCAAAAGTTTGGATTGGAAAAAATGAGCAGAAACCACAAATTATTCAACACAGTCAAGAGTTTTATATGCATTATTTTTGTATGTAAAATGCCTCGTTGTCAAGGTACCCATGTCTGACTCTGCTAGTAACACTAGATAATTTTATGTCTCCAGAGTGTTGCCAAAATTTGTGCAACACTATCAGTTCATCTGTTACCACACAGGTACATGAGGTATCCATCTACTTGATGACAGTGTACCAGCATATAAATCTTTCATTGTGATAGACTTCCTGATAGAGTACAGCATCCAAACTTTGGCACATCCTCCTTACAGCCCTGATTTAGCTTGAAGTAAATTTTGGCTGAATTCCACTTACTGCTGAGGGACAGATGCTTTGAAAGCCGCCATGTGGTTCAAAATGCAGTTTTCTAGTGTATGAACAACAGAACAACATTCCAAAATGTATTAATTAACTAGATAAAAGATTGAGAAAGTGTATAGAATTGCATGGAGATTACTTGGAGAAGATTCACAGACATTCTGGTCAGTAATAAAGAACTTTATTGCACAACACACTCATATTCATAACTTTTAAGTAGCCTTCTGTGAAATAAATGAAATTAAAATGTTCACAAAGTCTGATTTTACAGTAATTAGTCAGCAATACTATGACACCAAAGTTTGCAACAAAAATTATATCAGGTGAATGGGTATGAGGGAAATAATATTTTTAATTTTTTATTTGCCTGCCATTTTGGTGAACATTTTATGCTTTGTCCCTGTGTCTGTCTGTCTGTCCATTATCCTTTCCTTTACTGCACAATAACTTCAGTTATGTAGAACATACCTTCACCTCACTTTGCAGTTGGGATGAGATAGAAGCATACCAATTATGGGGTCAGAAGTTGAAAGGTCAAGGTCACTGACTGAAAGAAGAGTAAAGATTGCTGCACAGTAACAATCTACATCACATACCAGGACCAACTTTGTGTGCACTTTTTGATAACTAAGGAAGTCTATTAAATTTGAAGTCAATAGGTCAAGAGCATTGTGACTGGAAGAAGAAAAATGATTTCCACACAGTAACATTAGTTATACCTGGACAAAACTTTGTGGATATCTTGCACTTGGGGTAAGATAAAATCATATTGATTTTAAATTGTACGTTCAGGGTAATTTTAATAGAAGAGGGAAAAATAGTTTTTACAACAATAACATTAGTTCTTCATCACATACTTGGATTGAACTTTGTGGCTAACTTGCACTTGGGATAATAAAGAAACTTATTGATTTGGGGTTTCAAAGGGGAAGGTCACTGATTAGAAAAAGAAAAATGGTTTATTTGCAAAACTTAAATTTTTCCACAATTTACATTCACCAGTGTTTGAGGATTACTTGCAAAATGGGTAAGAAAGATGATTGTTGATTTAGGTGCTAAGGCCAAGGTGACTGTCGCTGAAAGAAGAAAATGGTTTCCAATAACATTAGCTCTGCATCACTTATCAGGACCAACACTTGTGGCTTGCTGCATTTGGTGTTGTTATGTATATTTAATTTGTATTGTTTGATGGATTTTCTTAATGATTATATGTTATGTATATCTGTATTTTGACTTGACCTGTATTTAAAATCAAGTTAATGGTGTATCTGACCAGTGCCATTTGTGTGTGTGTGTGTGTGTGTGTGTGTGTGTGTGTGTGTGTGTGTGTGTGTGTGTGTGTGTGTGTGTGTGTGTGTGTGTGTGTGTGTGTGTGATTTGGATTTTTAACGTAGCTTTAACAATTTTTCAGCCATATTGCTATGATGTCTGCAGTGTGGCAGTTTATAGTGATGCCTAGCACTGGGGCATCATGCTGCAGACATGTAGCATGATGTCCCACCCAGTCACGTTATCCTGACACCTGAAGGCTGACCAGTCCTAACACTAACCTCTTAATGCTGAGCGCCAAGTCAGGCAGCTGTTAGTACCATTTTTATAAGTCTTTAGTATGACTCGGCCAGGGATCAAACCCACGACCTCCTGCATCCGAGGCAGATGCTCTAACCACTAGGCCACTGGAGCATTTCCAGTGCCATTTGTTTTGTAAACATCATAATATGTAGCTAAATATTTCTCTGTAATTGTGGATTAAATATTCAGATCATTATTAATGGTAAACATGTTTACTTGAATTTGAGATAAATATACATTCTTGATTCTGACCTAGAAACTTCCAGAATGGAATATCCTGTTAAGTTGACAAAGTATTTTTACAAATGATAATTGTGACTTAGGTCAGGTAAAGGGGTATACAATCATGTTTACATTAGAATTGTTCATTCTTGCCTTAACAACCAAAGCAGAATCAGTCTTCTTCTTGTGTTCAGTTTTGTATTTGGGTGGAATTATTTATTCAAATTATTATTCAAAGTGCTCAGTAATATTCTTGGACTAGTTACATTAATCTGGAATTATAGTGAATTCAGACAAGGATATTTTGGATTATATTATTATGATCAATCAAAAGACTGTTAACACTTCACCACATTGCAGGTGATGGCACGTTGGAGACTACAAGCACATTTAAACACATTCAGTATCAGAAATTTATATGGAATACCATAGGAATTCAACTGGAACTTCATACATTTGGACTTGTATTTTCCTAAATGAAAATGGTGCTTGTCTGACCTTCACTTTAGTTGCTACAATGGCCATTTTGAAAAGTTTCTTGTGGCTACTTCTAGATCAGTGGTCATTTAGACATTGTGTAGATGACTTTTTATGATGTCTATTTGGTCCTAAATGGAATTCATGCCAATCTGATATCCAGTATGGCCAGCACAACAGCTGTACTGAAAATCTTGTTATTGCATTAAAATGTAAAGTCAAATCAGCCTCAGGTTTTCTCTGAAAGACTTCTTAAGATGTCTTGTTGGTCTTAAATTAGAATGGCCACCATGGCGACCATTTTGAAAATTTTGTTCACTCCTCTTACATGGAAAGTCATTTTGATGAAGGGTTTTCATCAAGAGAGTTCTTATGGTGTCTAGTTGCTCCCAAATGAAAATGATGCAAACTGACCCTCAATATGGCCACCAATCGGTCATCTTTAAAATATTATCTCTATTCCTAATGAATGGATGGTATATCAGCATGTGGTGCTTACCAATGGACTTTATATGATACCTAGTTGGTCCTACATGAAAATGGTGCCTATTGTACATTAAACATGAGTGCAGTGACAGCTGTCTTGCCCCTCTTGGTGTTACTACGGAAGGGATGATCATATTGACATGGGACTTAAACTGTCAACTTAGACTAAACAAAAATGGCTCCAATCTGAAAACCAGTCTGGCTAATTTAAAAATCTTGTTATTACTGAAGAATATCATAGATACTTTCATCACTCAGGAAGAAATTGCCTTACCATGAATTCCTGAAAATTATTTTTGGCCATGAGAACATTAGTCCCCTCAAGGGTCTCTTATTTATCTGTCTAGGACTGCTGGGCAATGGATTATTCCATTTCTGCTTGTTGAATACAGTGGAACCTGTCTTGAAAGACCACCCCTTCTGCCAAAACATAATGGTCTCTCATGACAGGTGGTCTCTCATAACAGGTCATAACACTATATAATCAATAAATCTGTATATGGAGAACCTGCTTTCTCAAGACAAGTGGTCTCTCATAGCAATGGTCTCTCAAGACAAGTTTTACTGTACATCTATAATTGTATCTAGTATTAACATTTAATTTTTAGTGATTTAAATGACTTGATTTCTTTATTTAATGATTTTTTTTTTTCTGAAATATATATTTTACATTATTTGATACTATGCTACGAGGATTCATGATTTTTTATTTTGTCACCAGGTGGAGCTGGACTTACCTATAGAAGTAAAGGCAGGATATGTGGGTAAGTATCACCTTTACATCCAGAATGTTGTATGTACTGTATTGCAGTAATTGTAAATAGTTACACTTTCCCTTCCATTTTGTAACTACATTTCTGTTTCAGATTAAGGGATGATAATTGGTTTTTCTTAAACCTTGTCAATATGCCACATTGGGGAGTGGGTTGGAGGGTCTTGGCACAGTATTTTTTGTTTTCCATCACACTTTCAATTTTGCCCTTTAATTTTCAAGCACTTTGAGATTAAGGGATACAGCATCATTAGATGGTGTGTCATTTGGGGGCCATATCTTCAAGATCAAGTTCTTTACTCAATGTTTATCATCTCATTACATAACTTCAAAGTCATTTAAGATTAAGGGATGAAACTTGGTATGCTTGCGATTTTCATTAGAAGGTGTGTTACATACCACACTGGTGTTGCTATCTTCAGTCTCAAGGTTATGGCTAAAAAGTTATTCCATTTTCTATTACACTTTCCATTTTCTATTACACTTTCCATTTTGTTTTATAACTTTAATATCATTGAGATTAAGGGACTGAAACTTGGTATTCTTCTACATGTGACCAGAAACTATATCATGTACGACAATGACAATCCTATTTTCTTGTCATGGTCATTCTCAAACTTGGTATTCTTTTGCATGTGCATTGTGACCAGAAACTATATCATGTACGACAATGACAGTCCTATCTTCTTGTCATGGTCATTCTCAAACTTGGTATTCTTTTGCATGTGCATTGTGACCAGAAACTATATCATGTACGACAATGACAGTCCTATCTTCTTGTCATGGTCATTCTCAAATTTTCATATTTCCATCACACTTTCCTATCTTCTTTGCAACTTGAAAGTCATTTGAGATTAAACGATGAAATTTGGTGTACTTCTGTATCACTAGAAGATGTGTGGCATACAACATTGGGGTCAAGGTCAGGGTCACAGTCCAGCATTTTACCTTATCCATCACACTTTCCCTTCTACTATACAATGTTAATTCTGTTTGAGATTAAGGGATGAGACTTGGTAATCCTTGTACATCATTACTAAATGGTGTGTCACATACCAAATTTGGTGTGGGGGAGTCCAAGTGGCCAAGTGGTCTAAAGTGCTTACCATTACAGATCACTGCCATCTCACCTCTGTCTGCATGGGTTCAAGTCTCAGGCTCAGCCAGTGTGGGTATGTGAGAAAGCTTGCCAGTAACTTCTCGTGGGTCGGTGGTTCTTTCTGGGGTTTTCCTGGGTTCTCCTCCACCATTAATACTGGCCACCATGTATAGCCTATCTTGTGCTGAAAAATGACGTTTAACATTATAACAACAACAACCAAATTTTATGGTCCTAATTTCAAGGTCAAGGTCGCAGCTTAGTATCTAACATTTTCATTGCACTTTCCATTCCACACTAAAATTCATAAGCCTTTTGAGATTATGGCATGAAACTAGGTAGACTTTTACATCATCACTAGAAGTTGTGTCACATTACCATGTTGGGGTGCTATCTTGAAGGGCAAGGTCATGGCCCAATATTTTATGTTTCCATCACACTTTCGCCTCTGGTTTATTACTTTAAAGGTGTTTGAGATTAAATAAGGAAACGTTGTATCCATGTACATCATCTTTTGAAGGTTCATTGTGTACAACATTAGGGGCTTCATCTTCAAGGCCAAGTTCACAGCTCTGTATTTCATTTTTTCCATCCCACATTTTATCTACTCCATAACTTTGGAGCTGTTTAAGTGATGAAACTCTGTACACTTAATGTCCTCATTTGAAGGCATGTTGTGTACCACACTGAGGGTCATAGCTTCAAGGGCAGTGTCATGGTGTTATGTGTTGAATTTTTCTATTACACTTTCCTTTTCATTCTATACTTTTAGAGTCATTTGAGATAAAGGGATGCAACTTGGTATAACAATATATCATCCCCAAAAGGTGTGCAAGTGACACATTGGGGGTCCTAACTTTAAGAGCAAGGTCATAGATTAGTAGTTATGGTTCAGTCACATTTTCTCCTCTGTTTTTTAACTTAACAGCTGTTTAATACAAATTGCTGAGGCTTGTTACACATATATGTTAGGACTAAAATATGTGTTACATTGCATATTCAGGCATGTTACACATATATGTTAGGACTAAAATATGTGTTACATTGCATATTCAAGCATGTTACACATATATGTTAGGACTAAAATATGTGTTACATTGCATATTCAAGCTTGTTACACATATATGTTAGGACTAAAATATGCATATTCAAGGGTTTATTTCAATCTCTAGGTCAATGTTACAGCTCAATAGTTGGTTTCTTTCATTTCTGCTTTAGTTCAAAAGCTATTTTTAGGTTGAGGGATGACTCACGGTACACGATTGCTTCATTCTCGTGGGTCGGTGGTTCTTCCCGGGGTTTTCCAGGTTTCTTCCTCCACCAATTATACTGGCCGCCATGTATAGCCTATCTTGTGCTGAAAAATGGCGTTAAACCCTACAACAACAACAACGACAACAACTATTGCTTCACATTTGGATCACTCTCATGTATGATGTATTGCCATTGTCAATGTCACTGATTAAGATATTTTTCCTCCTTTTCTGCATTTTTCATATAATGCCCTTCAGGATTATGCAGTAAAAATTGGCGCTTTTGATGTCTGCCCAGTAACTTTACACTTCTTTCCTAAAGGCATTGCCAGATTTCATTGCTGTAAACAGGAGCTGCAATTTCCAATATGCTGCCCTTAATGTCAGTGTAAACAATCCCTGCTTCCTTTTAGTTTGCAATTTATTTTATCCATGATTCTCCATGAGGTTGTGCCATTCTCTTTTTCTCAGTTTATACAGATGCACTTTTGAATGAAATAAATTTAATTGGCTTAGGTACTGATCTGATTGTTGGAAATCATAATCCAGATACAAAATGTAAATCGCTGTGTAGACCCATAATTATCACATTGTCATTTGTCAGTCAACAGTTTGGTTTCCATTTATATAACTTTGCTGGTTTACTGGGAATTATTGATTTGTAATGAAATTTAGTATGCAGCTTTATTTTGATGAGACCATGTTGAGTTTTATTTCTGGACTTGAGTATTCTCCTTTAGATAGGTTATAGTCTCTGATTGCCAATTGTAACTTTTATTTCTGTAGCTTAACTGTGTCAAGGATTGTTGGAGTTCAAGCAAATTTCTTATGTAGCTGTATATTAATGACACATTATATGAATTTGATTTCCTGCTTTTCATAACCAGTTAGTACCCCCCACCAATTGCCCATCCTCTATATGTTGGTTTCCACAGAATAAAGTTTCGAAAATGTTTTAATTGTGTCCAAATGTGGCATGCAGCTTTATAGTAACAAGGATTTCCAGCATCCCCTGATGTCATTTACAGGAATTTTGCCATCTGGTTACAAACCCACCTGACTTTGGTTTCTTCAGCATATCTTTACCAGGTTTTGTTGGATTTCAACTAGATATGGTTTGTGGCTTTGATATTGATCATATGCTGAATGGCTTTGATCATATGCTGAATGGCTTTGATCATATGCTGATTGGCTTTGATTAAATGCTGAATGGCTTTTATTTCCAGTTTTCCATGATATAATTGCAAGAGTTATGTCCCTAATTTCATGTCCGCCTCAGTTGTGTTTTTCACAGTGTTATTATGCCAAGGACTATTGGATTTCAGATCAATTTAACAGGATGCTTGATTTTAAGCATTCCATGACATTATTGACAGGAACTATACCTCTTGATTGCCTGTTAGATTAGCATCCCACATCATTTGGCCCCAGGAAATTGTCTATTCTTCAAACTTTGTTTCTCAACACAAGTTCCTTTGTTTAAAGCCTTTCTGAGCAGATTGAAATTATTTGGGGCCTATGCTATGAGCCCATCACTAATTGCTGTAGTCATTATACTAGGGGTCTATGCTGTGAGCCCATCACTAATTGCACTGGTCATTATACTAACTTAAGCTCAGATATAAAAAGGGCCTATGCAATGAGCCCATCACTAACTGCTCTAGTCATTATACTAACTTAAGCTCAGATATAAAAAGGGCCTATGCAATGAGCCCATCACTAATTGCACTAGTCATTATACTAACTTAAGCTCAGATATTAAAGGCACAGGAATCTATCTAAGACTAGTGTTGCAGCTAGGATCCCTAAGGCAGGGAACAATTTGTCCTCCTGTCTACCATAGTTACTGGACACCAAATTTAAAGCAACAAAGAAAAATACTAATAGTACATAAAGCACTAGAGGTAAAATAAAAAAACACACACGCCCCGCCAACCAGATAATATTATTTGTTTTGACAGTTTTGCCATCTTGGCTGTCTGCACTCACTATGTTCTAGTGTTTAATATAATAATTACCATTTTATTCTGAATTATATCTGTTTTAAAACTAATAATGCATGGATTCAATGTTAAACTGTTTTTCTGAATTATAATTATGTTAGGCTAAAATTGCATTGATTTAATGTCAAACTTTGTTTTTCTGAAAGTTTTTTCACCCCAGACATTTAGTCCATTTGTCATTAATTCAGCCTCAAACATATGTTAACAGTTATCAGCACACTTCAATTTGGAAGACTACTTCAAACCTTGAATGTTTGATTGCTAAATATGTTGTTTTAAAATTAAAGTTAATTGTATTCACATTTTTGGCTTTGAGGGATTTCATTCAACACCTCCATGCTTATGGATGAATGTCCATTCTGGGTAATAAAATTAGAGACCTATAACTATTCGGTCGAATACGAATATGAATAGTGACTGAATGCTCCAAAATAAAATAATTTTTTCAGCAGGCCTAATGACATTTTAATTAATTATAAAGTAACTAATAATGAACACGTGAAGGTTCAAATAACTAATGCATTACAAAAATGTCAAGGTGCTACAGTTAAATGTCTTGATAATCCTTAATATGTTAACTAATGAATAGCAAGATTCAAATTTTTAAATGTAGTCCAACATACTGCTGCATGAAGTATACATTAGCTTTCAAAAAATGAATCTGTTGATATTGTCTGCCAGTAGACAATATCTGTTGTCTGACAAGATGTTGCCAGCAGTGCTGAATAGACATTCAGTTGGGACACTTGTTGAAGGCACTGCTAGATAACATTGGGCTAAAGAACGGAGTAAAGGAAACCTGTCAGCATTGGTCTGTCACCAAGACACTGGATCAGTATCCCTCAGGTACAAGGGTTATTCAGAAATTTGTTCAATTGCTTGTTGATAAAGAATTTTGCATCAAGTCCCATGAGGTCCAGAAGTCATCAGATGCACTCCTAGCTTTCTTACTGGGTGGATTTTAAGATTCCACTTGCATGCTGTTGACAGTGTCAGCATCTTTAGATTGAGATAATGACACAGCTGTTACGATATCTGCCTTAATTTTAATATTTTGTACTTCAGCCAAGAAGTTCTGTTTGAAACAAGGATCTAACCCTGTAGAAATTACAAAAAGGTCATCATCAAATAGGCCCAAAAGCCTGTGCTGGAACACTGATACAATTTCTACAACCACCTTCTTGATTCCTTCATCATGTATGTCTCTCTGCAGTACAGCAAGATGGTTTGTATTGCTGGCAATACTATCGACAAGCAAGCAGTTGTACTTCTGATCTCACAAGTGAGTTGTTCAAATGGCTTCAGTAATGTCACAACATGAGACATCAGATTCCATTGATTTGTCATAAAATTCAGTTCTCTGCAGTCCTGATTACCAACTTCAACGCTGAACAATGAGATTGCAGGTTTTTGTTCTGCGAGATGATCTAACATATGAAATGTTGAAGTCCAGTGAGTCGCGACATCTTGACATAACTGATGTTCAGGCAATTCCCAGTTCTTGTTGTATTTCATGAAGGTGAGCAGAATGTTTAAAGTGCCCAACAATTCAGCTACAGATGGCTGGCAGAGAATGGCATTGTGAATAACAAGCTGTAATGTATGTGAAAAGCAGCTAACATTTTTTTGGTTTGCTTCACTTATGGCCTTTACCATTGTTGCGCCATTATCATGTAATACAGCACGTACTTTCTATCTTTGAATATTCCGTTCATTGAACATTTCTGTCTAAGCTTCAGCCAAACACAATCCTGTGTGCTTTCCTGTAAAATGTTCACAGTGAAGAGCTGCAGTTTTTTGCTCAAAACTCTCATTAGTTCAATATGCTGTGAGGCTGATGAAAGATTTGGTGCTATGTTGAGCTGTCCATGTATCAGTGATCAGACAAATGAATTTTGCTTCATCAATCTGTGAATGGACACAAGCCATGATGGTGTTGTACATGTCAGGAATTATTTTCTTGGAAAAATATTTCCTGCTTGGCATGATGTATCTTGGCTCCAAAACCAACCAGAGACTTGAAACTGACATCTTCCATCAAGGAATACAGCTGAATATCTACTGCCATCATTTTGACAATGGTAAAGATATATTTTGTTTGTCTCAGGACTGTCTGTTGCCTATGTCTTTTTTTGGCTGAAAATTTCAGTTAGTGTCATAGGGATGTTTGCCTTAACTGATGATCTAGCTTCAGCTGCAGAGTTTTCATTTGTTGCTGATCTTTGAGATACAGCTTGTTTGTATACCTCTGGATGTTTGTATGACAGGTGATTGTTGAGTGGAGATGTTGTGAATGTCTTAGATGTAACACCACCATGTGTTATAATCATTTTACTCAATGGCCGAAATGTTGTAAACATCTTTTGATGTAACACCACCATGTAATATAATCGTTTTGCACAATGTACACATTGCATTGCTGTCATCCTTTTCAAACACACTGAAA
The DNA here is from genome assembly GCA_016617855.1 of Megalonaias nervosa. Classification (NCBI taxonomy): domain Eukaryota; kingdom Metazoa; phylum Mollusca; class Bivalvia; order Unionida; family Unionidae; genus Megalonaias; species Megalonaias nervosa. The sequence goes on along the minus strand of JAECUM010002968.1, from coordinate 77,451 downwards.
AATTTCCAGGTTGGTCTGCGCTTTTCCTTAACAATGATTGCAGGTCTGTTAAAAGTTTTACTTCTTATTACAACATACACCAGTGTTGAATGATTAAAAAATTAAACAACAAGACACATTTTACATCAATACAACAGTCACAGTGTGACTGCCACTCAGCGATGCATGCAGATGGCAAGACCCACATGCCTGGCTTGTTCCTGAATGAACTGGCTGCTTGCCTCCTGTCTAGCCAGCTAGAGTAAATAAACAAAGTGGATTACAATGAGTCTGCTATTCAAAAAGGCTGACCTAATTGTACTATTCATATTTGGCTGCAACATACTATTCAGCAGAATACAAATACCTCATATAATAAATTATTTGGAGCCAAACGAATATGAAGCAAATATTCAGTACAGGCCAAAATAAAATAGTTTATAATTATACTAAAAGTAGTAGCAAACTGTTGTCTTACTAAAATTAGTTACAGAGTGTATATCCACTGGCCTTTCATGTCACTTTTATGTTATAATTTTGTATGCTTTTTCTTCACCAACAGTATAACAAATTTCACTTGGATCAGGAAGAAGTCCGTTGATTTTTGGGTCAAAAGATAAAAGGTCATGTGAACAAAAGCAATTATATTTTTTCTGTACAATGACTTTAGTTTTACAACAAATACCAGGAGCACACTTTGTAAATGGCTTGTGCTTGTAGTAAGGAAGATGCCAATTGATTTGGGGGTCAAAAGATCAATGGTCAAGGACATTTTGAATAAAGAAAAATGGTTTTTTTGGCCTATATTTCATTTAGTGACCCTGCATCTTCACCAAAGTTTGAGTGACTTATACATTGGTTAAGAAAGACATCATTTGGTTATAAGGTCAAAAGTTGAAAGGGCATTGTCACTGTAATGGAAAGAAAAAAAAGATAGTTTTTGCAACATAACTTTACTTCTTGACCATGTATCTGGACCAAGGTTTGTGGAGAGCTTGCACTTAATTTATGCAAGAAGCCTATTGATTTGGGGGCATGCAGTGTCAAAGGTCAAGATAATGGCCATTGTGGCTCAAAGAAAAATGGGTTTTCCAGTAGGCCGTCTTGCACTTAGGGTAATAAAGAAAATGGTAGAATCTGGGGTCAGAGGTCATTATCATGGTAGATCTGATAAGAAAATAATGGTGTCTGCACATTAAGTTGAGTTTAATACAGCATAGCTTGACCAAATTTTCAGGTCATTGAAACCTTTTGGTCATTAATCTCCAGTCAACTGGACCCTAATAGTACCTACAAAGAGGACTATTAAACACATGCCAGGTATATAATATGACATTCATTATAACTTTGTTGTAGTGTGTGTTGTGCATCATTCATTGTGCATTGTCTGTCAACATTTGCTATTTTTAGCTTCTTCTCAACACAGCACTTGGCCAATTTGAAACAAATTTGTCACAGTGCATCTTGACATAAAGAGATTTTAGATTTGTACAGATGATGATGGCCACCATTACTAAAAATATAAAAACTTGAAACGACTTCTAAAAACCACTTAACAGTATTGCAGCAAATTTGACAAAACATCATGACATTAAGGGTATTCGTATTATCTAAAATACAAATAGAATCCATGTGACATGGCTGCCATTTGTAAATACAGAAGAACTTTTAAATGTCTTCTCAAAAGTGCTGAACAGAAATTTGACAGAAAGCACTCTGGCATGAAAAACGTTCAGTTTTGAACAAATAATGCTGATCCACCATGGCTGCCATAACTACAAATAAACTCTTTAAATCATTTCTCAAAATATGATCAACAGCATTTGATTTTTAAAAAATCCAACATTAAAGAACTTCAAAAAAACTGCTGAACAGAATTTTACTAAATTTTACAGTAATCATTCTACCTCATACATTGACGACATTTAAAATTTATACAGATCAGCATCAAATATGGTCACTTTACTAAAAATAAAATAACATTTAAACAACTTTATCTAAAAAGACGTTCAACAGAATTTGATGAACTTTGACAGAAAACATCTTGGCATAAATGCCTTTGAGTATTTCACAAATTAGTGTTGTAACTTGAATGAGCCTGGAGGACATTCTCCTACCACAAACTAGTGTTTAACTTGAATGAGCCTGGAGGACATTCTCCCACCACAAATTAGTGTTGTAACTTGAATGAGCCTGGAGGCCATTCTCCCACCACAAATTAGTGTTGTAACTTGAATGAGCCTGGAGGACATTCTTCCACCACTAATTAGTGTTGCAGCTTGAATGAGCCTGGAGGACATTCTCCCACCACAAATTAGTGCTGTAACTTCAATGAGCCTGGAGGCCATTCTCTCACCACAAATTAGTGTTGTAACGTGAATGAGCCTGGAGGACATTCTCCCACCACATATTTGTGTTGTAACTTGAATGAGCCAGGAGGACATTCTTCCACCACAAACTACCACAGCTGCCCTAAATCTAACAGATCTCCATGTCTTGAACTTTAGAAGGAGATGGATGTAAATAAAATGGTCCCTTGACAGCTGCAACACTGCAAATGATGCCGATGTGTCATCAAATCTGGACGAAAATAGGAAAAATATAGAAACCTTTGAATAACTGTTATTGCATCCATTTGACCTAGATTTCTTTGACTCCTGGCTAATTGTGCAGGTGCAGCCAGCTGGTTTCAAAATGCAGTCATTAAGGCTGAATTACTTAACAAAAGTACACCTAGTGGCTTGACCAAGTGCTGTCATATTTGACTGAGAGTTTCCAGAGTCTGTATGAAATGCATATCTGATACAAACTACATGACAAGAAAGTCGGTCATACAGAATGACTCTTGTTTGCTATAGTGTAAACAGTTACACATATTTTATATTTTCAGGCTTGATAAAGTTTGCCATCCCATGGACCAGGTTGTTTTCTACCAGCATCCATGTAGAACTTCAAGATGTGTATGTGCTTGCAGGACCAATCACAGACCGCCAGTATGACCCTGAGCTGGAGAGAGGGCTACAAAATGCAATCAAAAGACAGATGCTTGAGACCCTTCAAACTTCTGCTGTCAAGAATATGGGTGAGTTATAAAATGATAACTTGTGTTTTTGTGACCTAACTAGAATTTCTGGATTAGTTCAGTGAAATATTTCAACATGTAAATCCAATGTGAACAAGTAAAAGTTTAATTTGGCTCACCATCTTTACTAGCCATGGTTCTGGTTAACCCTATCTACACTTTGGAGGTTCAGTCAGATATTTCTGTGCTTCAGGTCTGTGAATTTTATTGGATGCGATGGCAAGTCACCACATTCAATCAAAATCAATTTTTTCAGATTTGAATACTGTAGAAGGGGAGCATACATCTGGAATGGACACATAAATAAGCAGTTTTCCACTGCTGGTCTGTGTTTGTACAAATACATCCTTTCCCTCCAATACACCTGTAATGGTTTCTCCCTGGTATATGGTCAGACTTTCAATGTTAAACTTACAATGTATTGATTTGAAGTCAATTGTCTCTACCATTTTCAGCTGATGTACAAAACAGCACTGCTGTTTCGCACTATTGGTTAGTTGGCAGTACATACTAAAGAGAGGCAAGTATGAAACCCAATAGATGTAGCTAGGACAAAGCACTGAAATACCTGATCCATCTGCCAAGGTGTAGATAGTGTTAACATATCAGAGCACTGAAATACCTGATCCATCTGCCAAGGTGTAAATAGTGTTAACATATCAGAGCCTTGCTAGCAGAGATGAGTTTGACATAACAAACAAAGTAGATAGGGTTAACATGATGGAGTCTTGGCTAGCAGAGATGAGTTTCACGTAACAATTATCTTTGAATGGAGTAAACATGAAATTTGTTACTGAAAATTTGTTTCAGCTTTCAGAATAGATGATTCTTTGTTAGGTGTGGATACATTATTTTCCTAGTCCTTGGATTTTATTATAAACATGGTGCTTGCAGTATTATTCTTTATATTAACACAGGAGGCCTGCATTGTGGATCTTTTAACAATAAGAGTCTAGTATGGGCTTATCTTTAAGTAAGGGATTTATTATGTCTGATTTTGACATCATTTGTAATAATGGGGCATTATTTTGTCCTCAGACATAATTCATCAGAGAATTATTGTATGTTTACTGCATCCATTGCATGGTACCTAATAGTCTTTACATATCCCTGTACCATATCGGACGTATTTTTTCCTGCCAAATGAGAACAAAATATATATGCAGTTTTGTATATTGATCTGTGCACAGAAAACCAGGTCTTACAATACAGGTGATCTTTTAAAACAGTGGTCAATTATATCAAATTTTACCTAACTTCTATGTCTAAAGTTTTTATCCAGATAACTTTGGGGTTAGTGTCTCACCTGTACCAACAGAATGGTATGTCATAATAATACTGCTCTCAGGTAAGACAAAGTGTCTGAGGAACACCTTTGTTATGTTTCCTTTGGAAGTTTTAATATATGTTGATTTTTATAAGCATTGTCCCTGTTATACATGATAAGGATGACTATAATAAATTTGCCAATATGCACAGTAAGGATAGCTATATTAAATATATGAACTCTGACCTTAGAGTATATGTATTCATTAATGAATCATTTTTCTTTTTGCAGTCAACACAGCAGATGAGAATCCAGGTTTCTTTGAAAAAGTGTACACATACATCATAAACAACCTTCAGGTAAAATTACTTGTAAAAACAACCATGCATCATGGTACAGTTAATGCCATATTATAGTGGTTCCCCCTCTCCTTGAGGCCACCCATGCTGCAGTGAAAGGGTAGCCATATTAAAGGGGATAGCTCACCTGAAAGATACAGAATGGTACAATGAAAGATGGTACTATTTTGTTGTTGGGTAAAATGGATTTTAGTCAGAACTGAATTGAAAATGAATTGAAAATTTAAAGATTAATAATTGGCTTGTTGTAACTGATCAACTCATTTTGATTCTGATTAAAGATATTTGCAATATTTTTATGGACAGTGTCTTTTTCATGCACTTGATAACAGTTAAATTGCTTGTGTTCTGGAAAAGTCTAATGGTTTAACTGTTTGTTTGTCATCTATCATGTTGTTGGTACTTGAGTTATACTAAACAGTGGAAAGCTGTGTTATTTGATGCAGTTATTCACATATTCTACTTTTCATAGATGACTTTGTATTTAAAAAATATCATGTCAGATAGTTTAAAACTTTTATCATTTGTTTTTCATTATAGGAGAATCAGAATCAAATACTTGGTTCTTTGGCTTTTCAGTACATTGTTCAGTTTTTTAAAATTCATTTCGAGACAACTAGATATTCAAAATCATAAATTGTTTGTGAGATTTACCAGAATCTCTTCTTCAGACACAATTTATAAATAGACTGAATTTATTTGTTAATTTTTTTTCTTTCAATGACTGACTTGATGATAAAGATATGAGCAGAAAATGTTTTAAAGGACTGTACTATAAGGGACATACTTGGCTCCAGTAATTGCTATTATTTTAACATGCATAAAAAGATCATTTTGAAAACCTTTTTTTAGCAGAAAGCTTGAACTTTTTCAAAATAATTGTTAGAATTGAGGTGTTGTTTTTTTAATGGTCAAAAAATATAGTTTTTGAAAATGTCATTGCTGGCAGAAAACATACCTCCCCTGGACACAGTTGTCAGTTTTGGCTAAATTGAGTACATTCAAAGTTTTTACAAATAGGCACTTCAATTCAGAATCAAGGCCGTATTCCAGCATGGTGTGTATAATGTTTGTATTGTCAACATAATAAAATACATCTTTGCTTCTCTAACTGAAATGTTGATAAGAAAATAAAACACCTGGGGTGGAGTGTGGTTTTAACCATAAAAGGAAAATTTTTAGGTCTGTAATGTGCAGAAATGCCATTTTTCTATTTTTGTTGACACTTCAATTGATATTTCTTTTTATATTTTAAAGATATAGACATGTACACTTCATAGTAAAATATGAACTTAATTCTTGATTGAATGCATATTAACAGAATCTTTAAATGTTCATAATTTGGTCAAAATGGGCATTTATTTCTGACTGACCTAATTTGAAGGCTAATTTTAGCTAAATAAATATAGATATTTTTTCCAGAAATTAATTTTGTATAGTGTTGACTTTTTTCTAAATAATGATGATAATTTTACATTTGTTTGAATGTTTAAAAAGTGAACCTATTGCAGGTCAGAAATGGCCCTTATAGTGTGCTTTGCATTATGAAATGAGGAATATTTATGTTTACAGGTTTCCATTGGTAACATCCATGTACGATATGAGGACACTGTGACCAATCCAGACCATCCATTTGCATGTGGTGTGATGCTAAAGCACCTTAGGGCTCACACAACAGACTCACGATGGCAGCAGGCCCAGGTGGATTCATCATCCACACTGATCCACAAGGTAATAGCAGAAGTGTCAACAGCAATATACATTCAGTACCTGAACCTGGAATAGGATAATTATATTAGATTGTTCTTAGTGCCAGCTAGTTTACCTCCTGTGTACACATTGTCTGTCATTCTTTGGGTTAACCTTCCAAACCATTGATCAGATCAGCAGTGTTTACTCAAAATAAGATAAGGTATCAAAAATCCTTTGTATTTTGCACACACATATTTTTATCTACTGGTATGTTAGATGGGGTGATGCTGTGTATCTATTCCACCTGCCCATAAACATTAATTTTTGTAGCACAAGTCTCAAACTTTTCCATCAAGATGAGGACAGCATTTTCTCAGTCAGAGGGCTGAAAACATGTTTCCAAATGCAACATATTAAGATGTTCACAATATATTGCAGAAAAATAAATGTTATTTTGACTAATTATTTTATAATTTTTCTTTTTCTTATCTCATTTTCATCTACTTATTGAGTAGCTGCTAAGGTGCAGACTGCTGGTAATGATACTTACAACAGGTGAAACTGTAACCATCCAACTCACTGGCATTTTGCCATAGTTTATTTACAGTGAACCTGACTTTGAGGATACTCCACTGGACTGTATCATATTTCTAAATAAAATTAATAAATACTGACTGACACATCCTTGCACCATGATGATATTTTGAACATAAGTTTATCCATTATAGATACACAATGTTTCATAATTTCCTTATGGAACAAGCCTGTGCTCATATCTAATTTGGAGTTTGAAATTGTACTAGTAAGCATATATTCTGCTGTTCCAACATACCCCCTCATGTATGATTGTTGTTTATTTATGAAATTGACATATGTGAAGAGCATTGTTGTAAAAGAGTGTGATTTGAATATAGAATGACTTCATGAGATAAAAAAATCTCAAAATTTATGTTTTTTGATTCTTGTTAAAATAATGAGGCAGAAAACGTACATTATCACTAAAGTAATCTTTCCACTTTTCTCAGTAAAATTTAGAACTCTTTGGAGTTGGATTGATTTGGCTGCAATGGAGGAATACATTAAAAACACATATCAAATTGTCATGTTGTTTTTCAAGATAGTACCCTTCTAAATAACTAATTACTTTTTTCAGTTGGTTTTCATGCAATTAATAATGTTGGCATTAGTGATCCCCAAAATCAACAATGTTGATTAAAATTCTCAGATGGTAATTAATTTCAAATATGAGGAAATATTTGGTGATTGAAAATTTAGTTTGGAATAATTTGTGATTTTGCTTGCTGATTTTTGCCACAAAGTTGCTGATGTTAACTAGCATAAAAATTTTTTAACTTGTATACTTGATATAACATTAAATTTCTTAACAGAGTATCAGCCAGAACTGCAAAAAAAATCAAGCTTTTATTTGCTTTAAAAGATATCTGTCACAGAGAGTGGGGGATTATCACAGAAAATACTAATTAATAATGGGTAATTACTTCATTTGAATATTAGCTCGATCCAGAACAGAAAATTCATTTGTGCAACCATGTTTCATAAAAGCAGTAGTTTTCAGAGGAAAATGATGTGAAAGTTCAGCAACAGAGTACAGTGGTTCCCCTCTTATATGGCCACCCCTTCTGCTGTAGGAAAGTGTCCTTATAACATGGGTGGCCTTTTCAGAGGGGGACTAAATTTTTTGTAAGAAATATATGCCGTATATGTAGTAATAAAGCTACATATAACTTCAAAGCATTTAATATCTTCATTTAATTTAATAGTAACATTAATTATTAAAAGGTTCTTCTTGTCTTAAGAATAGACATATTTCAACTGAATATACATTAATAGTTCTTATTCTTGACTTAAGCGTGAAATGCAACTATGGTATTGTTGTCATGTACATTGCAAAACCATTCAAAAATGTCATAAAAAGTTTAGTACATCCATAAATCTCTTTCCATTTACTCCATTTTCCCACCGCTGGTGAATATTCTCCTAATCTGTTAGGATGTTGTTTGTTTGAGTCGTTCCAAAATAAAATTGTTTGGTAACCCTCCCCCAATGTCGTTGAGTCAGATAACTTTTTCTTTTCTTCTAAAGTAATAAGTCTCCATTTACTTGATGATTTAAAGTCTTGTCATGATTTATTTCTATGTTGCCCATTGTACAGTACTACTATTTAATTACGCAAATGAAACTTTTGTAGAGGGGATGAAATGTATTGTTTATAAAGGAAGCAATACATGTACTATCATATGATTTTTAGGTCGTTGTCTGGTACAGTTTTGTTCAAGGTTAAATTCTATGTGTGTGTTGATCCACAAAATCTATATTTAGCCAATGCTGACCATGTTATGACCTTGACAAAAATGTCCAGTCGTAATTATCAAAGAGAAGAACTCAACAGCTGTGTGAAACCCCAAACTCTATAACAGCATTGTTGAAACATTCTTCTGTAAACGTTGGCATTTATAGATAATATAATGTTAGTTCTGGTGGTAAATGTACTTTAGCCAGCACTTCTTTCAGTAGTGGAAACCTGACATCAGGAAACAGTCATCGGTAGAGATAAGTGCATTACTTACCTTACTGTATGAATTAAATACTGGTTCGGGACACATACTAAAGTGAAATGTGGCCACTTGTGAGGGTTAAAATGTTACATTTTTGCACCAATATGCTGGCCACTGGTCACGTTAGAGGGTGGCCATTCTTGAGGGATTCTTTTGTACAAATATGTCAGTGCCAAGGGATTTTGACTGTAAAAAGCAGGTAACTGCTGGTTGGAGTGGGTGGGGGAGGGCATTCAAAAAAGGGGACCACTGTACTGGTGATTTCAAATACTGCGTATTTTTTCAAACTGAAATGAATGCATTGATTTCATGTCATCCCAGTTTGATGTAAATAACCCAATTCTAGAAGATTTTTCTGATTATTGGCTGGTAACAGAAGTTTTAATACTCTGGAAAATAAAGATTGTTTCTCTAAACTTACTGGCTGCAACTTTTAATATTTAGGCTTATATACTGAACCCTGTTATCTCTTGGAAAAAATAAGGGCATATCTAGCAAAAATTACAGGTAGATTCTTGTAATGATTATATAATCACAATTCTTCACCACTTGAAAGGTAATAAAAATAACTAAAGATATTTGCATGGAATCATATATGAAAAAAGTTCAGTTTTTTAAAAGATGTAATTAATAACTGTTTAGAAGAATCTTTCATACTATTATTATAGGTAACCCTGAGGTATGTTGAATGCAATAAAATGACTTTAGTACTTATTCATTTTTTTTATTTTTTATTTTCTTAGCTTCTGTCTCTAGAAGAACTGTCAGTGTACTGGAATCCTTATGTCCCAGAGCAACATTTACTGAAATCCAGGCTAAACACAGATGGGTGGAGGGTAGGTTTTTCCATTGTTGCTAATCAGTTTATTGTGTCTAGAGCATTTCTCTCTTAATGGTATAGTGTCTAGAGGATTTCTCTCTTAATGGTATAGTGTCTAGAGCATTTCTCTCGTAATGGTATAGTGTCTAGAGAATTCCTCTCTTAATGGTATAATGTCTAGAGCATTTCTTTCTTAATGGTATAGTGTCTAGAGCATTCCTCTCTTAATGGTATAGTGTCTAGAGCATTTCTCTCGTAATGGTATAGTGTCTAGAGCATTTCTCTCTTAATGGTATAGTGTCTAGAGCATTTCTCTCGTAATGGTATAGTGTCTAGAGCATTTCTCTCTTAATGGTATAGTGTCTAGAGCATTCCTCTCTTAATGGTATAGTGTCTAGAGCATTTCTCTCATAATGGTATAGTGTCTAAAGCATTTCTCTCTTAATGGTATTGTGTCTAGAGAATTCCTGTCTTAATGGTATAGTGTCTAGAGAATTCCTCTCTTAATGGTATAGTGTCTAGAGAATTCCTCTCTTAATGGTATAGTGTCTAGAGAATTCCTCTCTTAATAGTATAGAGTCTGGAGCATTTCTCTCTTAATGGTATAGTGTCTAGAGAATTCCTCTCTTAATGGTATAGAGTCTGGAGCATTTCTCTCTTAATGGTATAGTGTCTAGAGAATTCCTTTCTTAATGGTATAGAGTCTAGAGCATTTCTCTCTTAATGGTATAGTGTCTAGAGAATTCCTCTCTTAATGGTATAGTGTCTAGAGCATTCCTCTCTTAATGGTATAGTGTCTAGAGCATTTCTCTCGTAATGGTATAGTGTCTAGAGCATTTCTCTCGTAATGGTATTGTGTCTAGAGCATTTCTCTCGTAATGGTATAGTGTCTAGAGCATTTCTCTCTTAATGGTATTGTGTCTAGAGAATTCCTGTCTTAATGGTATAGTGTCTAGAGAATTCCTCTCTTAATGGTATAGAGTCTGGAGCATTTCTCTCTTAATGGTATAGTGTCTAGAGCATTCCTCTCTTAATGGTATAGTGTCTAGAGCATTTCTCTCGTAATGGTATAGTGTCTAGAGCATTTCTCTCTTAATGGTATTGTGTCTAGAGCATTTCTCTCGTAATGGTACAGTGTCTAGAGCATTTCTCTCTTAATGGTATAGTGTCTAGAGAATTCCTCTCTTAAGGGTATAGTGTCTAGAGAATTCCTCTCTTAATGGTATAGTGTCTAGAGAATTCCTCTCTTAAGGGTATAGTGTCTAGAGAATTCCTCTCTTAATGGTATAGTGTCTAGAGAATTCCTCTCTTAATGGTATAGTGTCTAGAGAATTCCTCTCTTAATGGTATAGCGTCTAGAGAATTCCTCTCTTAATGGTATAGAGTCTAGAGCATTTCTCTCTTAATGGTACAGTGTCTAGAGAATTCCTATCTTAATGGTATAGTGTCTAGAGAATTCCTATCTTAATGGTATAGTGTCTAGAGAATTCCTGTCTTAATGGTATAGAGTCTAGAGCATTTCTCTCTTAATGGTATAGTGTCTAGAGCATTCCTGTCTTAATGGTACAGTGTCTAGAGAATTCCTCTCTTAATGGTATAGAGTCTAGAGCATTTCTCTCTTAATGGTATAGTGTCTAGAGCATTCCTGTCTTAATGGTACAGTGTCTAGAGAATTCCTCTCTTAATGGTATAGAGTCTAGAGCATTTCTCTCTTAATGGTATAGTGTCTAGAGCATTCCTGTCTTAATGGTATAGAGTCTAGAGCATTTCTTTCTTAATGGTATAGTGTCTAGAGAATTCCTCTCTTAATGGTATAGAGTCTAGAGCATTTCTCTCTTAATGGTATAGTGTCTAGAGCATTCCTGTCTTAATGGTACTGAGGTGTCAACAGATACCTATTTGTGTAAAGTGACAAAGTGACAAAGAAAATTAAAAAAAAGACATTACATTATCCTGTTGTGAAAGCATAGTTTGTTTTAGGATGAACTTATTTCTTTTTCTAGATGGAGTTTAAAATGGATGTTTAGTTGAATAAAAGCAATGAATAAATAATGTATATGGTCAGAAATATTAGTTTTAACTCTATGTAGATTTATATGGTGGGGGATTACTGCCATAATTCTGTGCATGTATTTTGCAATCTTCCTTGATGCATTATTGTAAATGGCTGCTTGTAAGTGCTACTTTCATAATTCTGTCCATGTATATTGTATTCTTCATTGATGCAAATTGTACATGGCAGTTTGCAAGTGCTACTTTCCTTCTGCGTTATTGTCAATGGCTGCATGCAGGTGCTACATTCATAATTCTATTCATGAATTTTCTATTCTTCATTGATGCAAGCTGCAAGTGCTTAGATCTACTTTCCTTCTGCATCATTGTATTTTGCAATTTGCCAACTACTGAATTGATTCTGTAGTTTGTTGTATTGCAAATGCTATATCAGTTATTACAAGTTTTAATATTCTGTTTATAAACTTGCTATATCACAAGTTACACAGATTGCACCTTCAAAAATCATGATTATAATGTAGCATCAAGCACATTGCAAGTTAGCATCACAGAAGTTAGCATAAAATAATGCCTCATTCTCACAACAGATGGTGCTGTGACACGTCAATTTCTTACATTACGACTATTCCCCTGACCCTAGCAACAAGAGGTTATACCACTTTATGGCATGTTTGGGCATCTTATTTCAAATATCATTCAAATTATATTACCGCATTACAGTCAGCTGATTTCTCAGATTATTAACATTCAGAAGAGAGGTGGCCTGCAAGAAGCATAAACAAATTAAATGAATCAAATTGTATAAAATTAGATGCATTTACACAATGTTATATTTCTGCTGACCCTTCCCACCCCAATTTTGTTTAGACATTTTATGGGTGTAATTTACCTTGACTGCACGGTGGCAGAATAGGGTAGCCTATTACAAGGAAGGTTTAAGGACTAATTTGTTTATATATTCTGATTCACAATTTTATCAATTTAGAGCAAGTTTATTATTTTAGAGTAATGCAGTACAAATTCTGCTTTTTGTATCAGTAAAGACCTCATAAGGTAAAGACCTGTTTTTTGTATCAGTAAAGATCTCATAAGGTTTGAGCAAATTCCTCCTCAAGGCCATACTTTCTCTTTCTTGTTTGTTCACGAGAGAGAGAGAGAGAGAGAGAGAGTACATTACAGAGATGAAGATTCTGTTTATTCTCTTATCCCAATGAAATTAATTTTTACTGTTAATCAGCAGTTTACATTATATATATATATATATATATATATATATATATATATAATAAGAAGTAAGGTAAATATTCAAATTATACAGAATTCTTATACATGTATGGCATGGATGATTATGCAGTAGCCAGCAAGTATTGTCACTAGTTGTCTGTGACAAGTATCTCATATCTCCAATTTCATTTTAAATCTCCAATTCCAATACAATATCTCCATATATGAAGTGATATTTATAGTATAGATGATTGATTGTAAGGTACTTTACTGATAAAACATCAGACTCCTTTGGTAGCAATTATAAAAAATATAATATATTGAATATAAATAATTTTGCTATCGCTACCAGTAACCCAGCTCAATTTGTTTTTATTATTACTGCTACAATACAGTACCAAACTTGCTTGATACATTTGAATATGAAATTAATGTAGTAGTTTAAAAAAAATTTAAATTTTTTACATGCATCATCTACAGATGTGATTGTTTTCTGTTAGAAGAGTAAGTCCCCCACACAATTCGTTAAAGAACTTCTAAAGTTTTTAAGTCTACTCACAGCTCAGACTGTTGTAACATACATTCCTCCCGTCCCACATAAATATCTTCATTTGTCTATGATTTTATCATTATTTTATCCTGTTTAAAATATAAATTAATATTGTCATGACACAAAAGTATCAGCACAATACAACTATGCAATAAAGCAAAATAAATAAATTAAACTATATATAGTCCTGTGTTTAACTTTTCATGGGAAATATTAAAGAAAAATAAATATTTAATGTAATCTGGCATTCATAAAAACAATATTGTTTGATGAATTAGTCTAAATAGAAAATTATCATACAGGTAGGCAATTATAAGGAACAAATACCTGGATTGTCTTTTTACATTGTTCTTATAGATCTTTTTGCCAATCCCTTTTGTTTTTCATGAATAAAGACAAGCTTTTCACACAATTTGGCTTTTGGATTGGACATAACTCATAATTGCAAATTCTGAGGAATTAAAACTGTAAACTCTGGATTCTCCAAGACACATTATCTTTTGTATACCCCATACATTTGTAAATTATGTCTTAAGAACAGTCAGGTTGTATTCGCTAGTTTCTGTTTCAAGAATTAATCCCCCAAAACATTTGCATTATTCAGTATATACACTGTATAAAAATGCTCTCATTTTGGAGAATTTTTTTTGCAGGCAACAAAATAAGTTGTTTGCACTTGCTATGAGCAAAAAAGCATGAAAGAGATAATATTTTATTGCTAATTTGTTATTTCTGATGCTTTGACAATCACAAAACTATTATATTTATGAACCTGAGATGAAATTTTAAATTTGGCCTGTTATCCCTAATATATGTGCCTTGGAACAATGGATAAGGTAAATTCCATAATTTAAATGACTTAATCACCGAGCACACAGAGAGAGAGAGAGAGAGAGAGAGCACACAGAGAGAGAGAGAGAGAGAGAGAGAGAGGGAGGGAGGAGGGAGACCACTAGCCAATTTCTGCCTGCACTTGTAAGATATCTGAGCAGAAAGTAACAGCTACTTTATAAGCATGCAAGACATGTTAATGTGAGTTATAGGCCCCCAAGTACTATTCCTCAGAGAATACACATGACTGGGTTTCAGAAATTGAAGCCACACAACTACCAGTATGTTATTTTGTGAAAAATGGGATCATTATGAGAAAGTGAAGACCACCTGATGTACCTGCTGGTGATGAGTGGTCAGCGAGCAATCAAACTGTTGTTCCTAAGTTGTATCGATAGGAAATTCATAGTCTAGCCCATAAAACTCCTTAAGCTGGTCATTTTGGTGTCAGTAAGACTTATCACAAGATCCTGAATCATTTTTATTGGCTGAAAATTAAAAATGATGTTTATAAGTACCATAGATCTTGTCACACTTGTCTAATGGTAGGAAATCCAAGTCAGAAGATATCTAAGGCTCATCTGCAATCTATTCCAGCATATGACCATTTGACAAGCCATTTAGCAGAAAAATGATAGACTGTTGGTTTCTTACCTAATACCAGGTCACTCATCCAATACTTGTTGACCATAATGTGTGTGTCCTCTAGATTTCCATAGGCTATTCTTTTTATGAATATTAAAGCAAAAAATGTTGTAAAAGTTTAGGCAATGTTTTTTAACACTTGTTTGCCTCTCTAAATCTGTCCAGCAGTTTTATGTTTTATTATTTCCAACAACTTATGCATGAATTAGACATCCAAACTCTTTAATTTTTCTGCCTATCACCCTGGAAATCATGGGGCTAGCACAAGACTGTCTGAAAACACTCTCACTAACCAGGATACATGTATACAATTATATTGAATCAAGCCTTAAAAGAGACAGTGATCAGTAAAATCTTGCATTGTATAAGTATTGAGTAAGATCAGGAGACTTTTTTTCCCCATGCTGGTAATTATCACCAAATGAAAGACCCCATGACTACTGTAAAACAGCAAAAGACTGTCCCCACACATCCTCAACTACCTAGGATACATGTAGGCAATTAAAAACAATTAAACCAAATAAAAAGACAGTGATCAGTAAAATTCTACCTTGTGTAATTATCAAGTAAGATCAGTAGAGTTTTTTCTCTTGTTGATATTTGCTGAAGGAAAGACCCTAAGACTGTCCTAAAACTTGTTCATCAACCAGAGCTTATGTACAATAGTATCACTGGGAAAGATACATGCCTGTGAGATGCATCAAAATGGGTGACGTACAATATGATCCATACAACCAGGGGTCGTATGATGAAAGCTCATTAAAAATAGTACGAGACAATTTATGATTGTAGTTTCTGATCCTTACTTGCTAAAATAACTAATGTTTCCAAAGTAATGAGAGATATCAATAAGAAATAAATTTCTTAAATGGTGAAAGTAAATACTTAATTGCGTCTAAACTGGGGTTGAAGAAGATGGACCACTCTGCTGTAGTGTATGCATTTTTGTTTTCATAAGGTACTATAAATCACTTAGATCTTCGAGAAAAAAAAAGCACATGGTTTTAGAGAACATTTAAAACTTCGTTGCTAACGTGCACCTTTAAAAAAGGGACTGAAAGAGTTACAATGTTTATCAACACAAAACGAATGCCGTAAAGCTCCGTGGGGAGCAATAATTATTTCTGGTAATGGAAAAACTTGAGAAATTTAGAGCGCCATCTGTTGTCATAATGCCATGCTAATCTCTAGCATGTCATTGTGACAACAGATGGCGACACGAGTTGGACAACAAAGCCGATACTGATAAAACTTAGTATTTACATTGTTGCAAGGCCAAACCTGTATGAAAACAGCAGTTAAAATGATGTAATTGTAATATGGCAAGTTTATAAACAGAATATACAAAACTTGTAATAAATGACATACGATAAACAACTGAATCAGTTTAGTAGTTGGCAAACTTCAAGATACAATGACGCAGAAGGAAAATAGATCTAAGTACATGCAAGTAGCCATTTACAGCTTACATCAGTGAAGAATAGAAAAATCATGACTAGAATTATGAATGTAACACTTGCAAGCAGCCATTGATAATAATGCATAAAAAAAAGTAGCACTTGCAAATTGCCACATACAATTTGCATTAATGAAGAATACAATATATGTGGATAGAATTATGAAAGTAGCACTCCCCCTCCATAGATTTACAGTTCTAAAGTATGTTTTTATGCATCAGTGTAAAATATGTTTCCTTTGTCCAGTAGTTTAATTTTTGACTTGCATGTGGTAATGAATTGCAAGACATAGGTTTTTCTTTTATTCTGGCTGCAGCATCTTTATCTTTGTCAACTATAACATTTTGTATCAGTTTCAGTTAGTCTGATATATATGACAGGATTCATTGTAATGTGTTTAATAGGTTCCCATTAGTTCAGTCTGTTATGATTGCATGTGAACAAATGAGATAAATTTCAGATAATGATTTAGGCAGATTGTTCATCTGTTGTTTGTTTTTAAGAATAACATTTTTCTCAATTTATAATTGTAACAATCCATATAAATATATAATTGTATATAACAATCCATTAAAATTTAATTTTGGAATTTATTTCTATCATTTGTCAATGAAGTATATGCCATTGATACCATGACATAATTTTGATTTAACACATACGTCATTTCTCCTTTGAATACATTCCCTGATCAATTAACCATAGAAATGTAAGCCCTACTAGTTCCTGAATCTAGCCCTCCCAAGATGAAAATTTGACTTTTCTCTCAATATTATATAGACAAAGGACAGTAACTTTTGCCCATTACCTCCCTTTGTTGCCTACAGGTGGTTTTTAGTTTAAGCTTTTGCTTGTGAACTGACAAGATGTCATTCAGATTGGCTCCTGAAACCAAGTGGATATTTGTGCTATTTTCATTCCATCATTGAGGATTTTGCTATTTTTGGATGTATATGGGATTATTCTACAGGTGGTATACATTATTTTTGAATTTTGACTGTAATGACAAGAATTTTAATCACTTATGTGGACTTAGTTTCTGCACTCTCTGACTGCATGGCTTTACCATGGCTACATTGTATTAGAATGTGTTAAAGTTCAAATTCACACAGACTATTTATTTATCACTCCTGATATGGCAGGCTCTGACATTTTTAATGCAGTTAACTTCGCATTTCTTTCTTTTTCTTCCCTTTCTTACTTTGTCATTACAGAATCAGCTTTGACAACTAAGTACATGTATGCAAAATGCAAGAATGCAAGCCAGCGAGAATCTTGTCTTGCATATACAAAGTGTGCATTATTGGATATGTGCAGAATGTGCACCAGTTGGTCATGGAATATATTGTTGACAAGAAATGGGAAATCAAAGGACCAAGAGTATTGATGCTTTGAACATAACGAAATTAAAGTACCAAGAGTACTAATTTTTTTGGCCAGTCTTGTTGGGGATGCTGTTACATCTGGAGAATTTTTATACTTTGGGGGCATTTCCACCCTATTTTAAGCAGCCCATGTGGTATGAATCCCCCATATGTGCATGCATGTTCTTTGAGTCATTAAGTCTGGGTGCATGGGGTTAATAAATGACTTGAACAGTTCTGTGTCCTTCTGTCTCCCCTTGTTTTAGGTGAGAATTTCAACACCCAATTGGTCTAAGTCCGTGGCCTATGTCACAGCACAGGGGGTTTATAAATGACCTGAGCTGTGCCATCTAGCCACATGGCAGTTTTGATGCTGTCTCAGCTGCTGACCATACCGTCAAGCTCTCAATTCAGATTGTCTGGCTGCACCTCAGATTTGATGCTGTCTCAATTGCCAACCATAAAATAAATAAATAAATAAAATTTTAGCTCAAACTGATCACAACAAAACACCTTTAAGTGTCAATGGTTTGGAGCCCATATGAACAGATTCTATAAAGAAAACAGGTATACACAAGTTTAAGATGCAAAACAGATTCCTGGATGAGAGTCACATGGTCATCCTTCCAGAACAAAATAGAAGCTTTTTACATGCCTAACATCACATACTCCCAGTATGGCCTTAACTGAAATCAATGGTTCTTACTCTGGGAAAGAATAAAACTAAAAATAAAAAAAAGTTGTTTACCAGAACCCTTACTGGTTCTGAATCAGGGTCAGCAACTAGATACAGTGTTTCTGTTATTATAACAGTCAGCTCAAACAGAACTGAATTGAATTTCTGGAAAATGTCAAATCCAGTAAACAAAGTTACCTTATAATAGCATGTAATGGAATAAAAAAAAATTAAAACTTAAACAAACAAATAATTAAATTAAATATACATAACACTTGATAGTATAAGACCCATTCCAACACCTTCATCACAGATCTCCCAATGTTAAACAAGCACTACACTGCAGTCAGCCTGTCTTCACCTGTTTTTGTACGGTGGATAGAGACATTTTGAAGACCTCTTTGAAGCTCTTTGCCACATCATCATTGTTGGATTTGGCATCTCTGGCAATTTTTCAGGCCTGCTGACAAGGCCTGCAGTGCACATCCCACATCATTATTGTTGGATTTGGCATCTCTTGCAGTTTTTCAGGCCTGCTGATGAGGCCTGCAGTGCACATCCCGCCCAGATCCTCTGAACCTCCCTTTAGATCACCCCTGCTGTTCGGTGCAAGATAAAGGACTTGCGGGGACAGGCAGCTCAAGATTTTCCCCGCCATCTCTCTGCACAGCAACTGTCACCTTTTAAATCATATTCCGTTCACCCTCAATGATGTGATGACCATAGAAAAGGAGAATTGTTCACTGCTCAGTCCTAAAGCCAGCTGCAATCCCATTCCTATGCATGAAGACAATCTGCTAATCATTTCTGGAGGCAGTCTTATTAAGGAGATAGGAAACATCTCTACCCCCAGACCTCTGCTCTTTTGGTGCTAACTTGTGCCTCTGACCACCTGCAGACAACCATCCTGTAGGTGCTCAACTCTTGTTTTTCAAACAGCGTTGGATCAGTCTCTTTCCTCCAGGCGAGGGTGCAATCCCAATTGTCCCAGAGGGCCTTCAGTTCTTGTTTTGCCGGCACCCTCCCCTTTCATCCTCTCCATTCCTGATGGAAGTACCATGAGACTACTTTTGTAGCATGATATCCGGTTGCTCATCAAAAATCTGGCAGTATAGATTGTTTGGAATTCACAATTTCCGGATTTTTCCACCAAGCCTTTTCTGGTTATGACAGCCAATAGCATTCAAGATGGAATTGGCAAGATCAGTCTGCCTCTCCTTCCATCAGAACAAATTTGCTATCTGTCTTGTTCTGACAGATTTATATTTTCATGTTCCTGTCCATCTGTCCTTACAGAAATTCCTGTGGTTCATATACCAAGGGAATTATTATCAGTTTCTTGCTCTCTCTTCTGACTTGAACATAAAGCCTTGGTCCTTCATGAAACTACTCCACTATATTGTATCCATGTTCTGTATGACTTCATCAATTTCCATGGTAGTGTATTTGGACAACATCCTCCAGAAACATATGATCGCTTCCATTCTAGTCAAAGGAGTGAATGATCTCATTTTCTTTTTACATCAAGGTTTTCTGATCACTTGCAAAGCCCCATCCTTGTCCATTCCATCAGTTGGTTCACCTTGGAATGGATTTTACACACCTTAACCTGCTATGTCTTTACCACCATGGAGTAGTTCAATTTGTCATCCTCTCAGAATCCATTTTTAACACTTTTTGAACAGCCTCATCTGGATGTGACTGTGTGTACAATTTACATACACCTGTAGACAAACAACCCATCTCTAACCAGACTTTGACACTGTCGACAACCAGTGGGGTTCAGAAGATGCAGATCTCCACATCATTGTCTTGGACATGAAAGCTATCATCAAAGCTTTTCATTTTTGGAGTGACTATCTTCAGACTGAGATGGAGCTTATCATGTCAGAAAGCTCGATGGTGATGATATACCTCTTCAAACAGAGTGGTACTAAATCATCCCAACTCTACATTTTGGTCTGGGCATTACGTTATTGGTGCCTACAATGAAACATCAACATCTAGATCAGACGTATTCCCAGAAGGTTCAGTGTCTTGGCTGATTTTCCATACAGAGTGGTCCCTCCATCCATTGGTCTTTCATTAGATTTGCCAGCAATGGGGGCATACAATGATTGATCTTTTTACAACCAGGTGGAATCATAAACTGTTCACCTTTGTTTTGCTATTATTGGATTGGTCTGTTGATGCTCTTTCTCTCAGTTTGGAGGGTCTGAGGCCATTTGCCTACCCTCAATGCTCTTAGTTCCAAGATTATATAGAATCGAGGGGCCAGGAGTGCAAAATGATTCTGATTGCCCCTCGCCTCTGGGACAAATCCTGGATCAGCAATCTTCTCAATATAGTGTTAGATCTATCCAGACAATCCTGGCCAGGCCAAATCTCTACCAGCTTTGGACCCATATGTTTCATCCTTGCCTGGACCATCTTCTCCGTCAGACTATGTTCTTGTCTGGAGAGTCTTGCAGCAGAAACACTTAAATCATGGAAAGAGTTGCAGGAGCTAGAAGGCCTCCAATTTAAGGCTTACAAATGGAAGTGGCACATTTTCAGGGACTGGTGCAAAGTAAAAAAATATCCCTTGGAGAACCTCTGTCCCACATGTAGCCAACTCTTTTTTTGCCTGTTTGATGAGAAAATGTTGGCTCTGATTACTGTTAAGGGCATTCCATTATCCTGGCAGGCAGGATCTTGGTCATAACAATGATGTCTCTGACTTATTGTCCGACTTAGACTTTGCATAGACCTAAATCACTCACATTGATTTCCTAAGTGAAATCTTTCCTAAGTGAAATCTTTCCTGAGTTCTGACTTGGTTGAATTTAAACAAATTCAAGCCTTTAGCTGGTACCTCATTGAAGCTACTTTCATACAGAACCTCTTATCCTGAGAGTATTTGCTTCAGCATGCAGAGTTAGTGAATTACATGCCCTCTCTGTTGACTCAGCCTACCTTAAGTTTTGATCAGAGGGCTCGGCACTCATTATGACACAACCCAATTTTGATGGAATTGTTTGCCAACAGTGGGCAATCAAAAATCATCATATGACCTCTCTCTTGTATTAATACAACCCAAGAGTCTTTAAAACAGGACCAAGTACATGTGCCCAGACATTATCTGAAGCAGACTGAGCCAGGTTGTGAAGCTCAAAGATGCCTCTTTCTCCCAGTCAAACTTTGGATAGAGGAAATAACCCCTCAAGCCCACTAATGTTGGTTGAAGTTGATATATGCACTGCATACTCTGACATATCACTTGAACAGAGTTGCCTTGAAGATCCTTGCTCAAGAGATACGAGCAGTCTCAGTGAGCTTTTCTCCCAGTCAAACCATGGAAATAGGACATAACCCCACAAGCCCTCTTATCATGGCTGACGTGGGTAATACATATGGCATATTCTGACTTACCACCAGAACAGAGTCACCTCATGATCTCCACTTAAGAAATATTAGTCATCTTTGCTAGCCTTGCCTTTGACCATAATGTGTCTATCAAAGATATTATTGAACTAGTCTGTTGGCATGCACAGTCAGCCATTTTGAGTTTTTATCGTAGAAGACGTGGATACCAGACCCAGTTGACATCAGCACAACCTCTGGAATAGCACCTTACACAGTGTTTGCAGGATTCACCTGGAAATTTTATGTGGTAAGAAATTTCATTATTTCTCGTTTCTGTACATAAACCTTGTAACCTGCAGTTGTGCTGCTTGCAATTAGGTTAGTGAGATTATCTTAATATGGGGAATCCAATTTTCTTCCCTCAAAGGGCACATGGGATATAGGTTGGATGCTAAACATTCCTTCTGTCTGTTATCTATTCTCCTATTGTTAATGTGAGCAGAGAACATATTTGAAGGAGAAAGCAAATTTTTTTAATAAATTATATTTCTCTTAGAATGCTTATGCTATCACATTACTTTAATACTCTCCAATCCTCCCTGCAAGGCAAGCATCCCATTACATGATGGTCTGCTCAACTTAAACTAGTGCCACCTGTAGGTGGCAAGGGAGGTAATGGGCAAGAGTTATTGCCCTTTATCTAATTATTGACAGAGAAGACAATGTTTCATCTTTAGGAGGGCTGAATACTAGGATTTATATTCCTAACATTAATGGGATTGGGTAAGTATTCTAGAAAAAAAATTACTAAAATATGTCTAATAACATAAGATAAAGCATGACACTTAGGCATCCAAACTCTTATGGCAGTTTATTGTATATTTTATTGTGTACGAATATAATCTTACAGTTTTATTTTTATTTCAAATAGAGTTTGTGAGACAATTTGTATAGTTTCAGTGTTTTGCTTGCCAAAATAGAGGGCCATTATTCAGCTGTTGTACAAATTCCAGAAAAAATGAGCACATATGTAGTAAAATTTGTGCTGGATCTTGTTTATTCAGATGATGTTGATGAGCAGTTTACCATATTGCAGATATTTTTCATGGATTAAATTTGGCAATTTTAGTTGTAAATTTTGACTAGTTTAATTTTTATATTGTAGATGGAGCTGTTATTTTAGGCAGTAAATTTTGAAGAGATTTATTTTTTTGCAATCCAACTCTGATACTGTTAAATTGCCAAAATATGTTTGTTGCTACAGTTTCCCCCTATATGGTATCAGTTTATCTAAACTGTATATACAGTATGTCCCACAAATGCGCATATTTAGTATAAACCAATATCCTTTATCTGCACACTGATTTATATGAATGCTTTTCACAATCATGGAGAGGTTTTTATCAGCTGTATGTTTGTGAACAATGAATTTTGCAGTGGATAGAGTTATGGATCTTGACAATTAACTTCTTATTTTAACATGGGAAGTTGTTTGTAACCAGCATAGCTCAAGAACCATTCAAAATATTCTAATGGAATTGGGTATGAACATTTTCCCATGGATCTATATGTGCCTTTTATGTGTTTTGTTTTATCAACTCCATTTTAAACAGATTTATGGCCCTTAATAATAATGTCAGAACTTCACATGGGATGTTGGTTGTAACTGGTTTAGCTCCAGAATCATTTCAGTTTGATTTGGAATAGGTTTGCAAACAGAGCTATGACCCATATCAATCAGCTTCACAATGTGAACATTGTTTAATAGATATAAATCTGTCTTGTTGGACTTTGTCTCATGCAATTCATTTTGACAGAGTTATGGCCCTTGTTAATCAACTTCATATATTTACATTGTATGTAGCTTGTAAGAACTATTCTGCATATTCTGATACCGTTTAATGTGAATATATTTTATGGGCTTAGATGTTTCATTCTTTTGTTTATATCATATACTCCATTTTGGACAGAGTTATGGCCCTTGTTGACCAGCTTTGTATCTTTACATGCAATGTTGAAAGAGATGGCTTTTAAACTTTTCATATCAGCATTTAGAGCAGTTGTGGCTCCTGAATGCCTGTCTTCTCCTAACTTTAATTTCCCAATGCAAATTCCTGTATTTAAGGTTCTAACAGTAGTGGCCAGGATGCTTTGTGATGTACCTTGTATAAATAGCTCTAATTGCTATCCAGTAAACTCAACAGTTTCATTATTTTAATTCATGCCAATCTTCTCTTGTTGGTTTCAGAATTTGCTGAAAACTGCAATTGACGTGCATCAAATTTTTGAAGAAGATTTTGACTTCAGTAAGTAGTGTAGTGGTACATTATATAAAGCACTGCAACATTTATTTCAATATCTATTAATTTTCAAACATTTTATGTATATCAAAAAATTTCCTTTGTATGGTTTTGGGCTCATTAGAATAACCATTTGCTATGATATGTGAGACATTTATCACCTGAATCTGATGTGCAGAGAAACAGTGATAAACATTTTCATGTGATTTCTTTCCAGCTTCTTGTTTTTATCGGAGGAAAAAGGGTTGATGTTATAACTAGATGATGTTGAAATGGAACAGTGATGTTAAACAGACTAATTCTTTGAGTGACAGACATACTGTTGTCTGGGAAATAATAATAATAATAATAATAATAATAATAATCTTTATTTATCGAGGATAACTAAGTCAAGTACAACTGATCTTTCTTGAGGCCCTCAACTATATAGAAAATTTACAAAGTACCATCACTCACATAAAAGGAAACATATTCTCATGCATGTTTGTTCTCTGTCTCTCACTCTCTTTATGTGGCACCTGCACAGACATTACTAAAATATATTAGAGATGCAGGTCATTTCTAAATTATTATTTCATCCATTTAATAGCTTTGTTTTGGAATATAGAAATGGAGTGGGGAGGTTTGCTTGATTTCCTTTGTTCCCTTCTTTAAGCTTTGGGATGAAGATTAGGCTTATTTTACCCTTCTGCATGTGATAAGAGATTAATGGTAGCAGATGTCATATTGGCTTCATGGTTAGGATGCTGAATTCCTGACTTAAAGGGTGCAGGTTGAAATCCTACCTTTGGATTAACCTGGGTCAGTTACCATTGTGTGTCTTTGGGCAAGGCACTTTCATCTAAGAGCCTTGACACTATAAAACCTTGTATTTCTGTGCCGTAAAATGTCCACACACCTTTATTTCATATGGAATGCAATTCCATGTTAGTGAGCCTTAGCATTAAAATCTTCTCTTGATTAATTCTGTTTTGTGTTGGAATTTTGAAATTTCATGAAGAAAATGAGTTTTGAGTTGATGTATTGACAGATTCTCTGAAATGAAACATATCATTTATTTACTTTTAATTGTATTTATTTGAAACATGAAACATTTGCCTTTTCATCAGTACACGTGTATCTTCATATTATTGATTCTATCTGCAATATTATTACTGGTTCATACAATATACTTTTTGGGGAATCTAAAATTTTTTATTAAATTTGCCTACGAATAATTTTCCAGAATTAGATTATTATAATAATCACTGTGAGGGTGGACTTAACTTTTATAAAGTAATTATGTGCTTTTGGTCCCATGTGTTTAATCCACAACACACATTCCCATAATTCATTTTTAAATATCAGCATGACCTATACTCAGCATGTCTTCATCAAATCATTCTGTGGATGTATTAATGTTTTAATTTATTAATAGATTTCCCAAGATTTGTTAACCCTATATGCATGTTTTGTTTTTTAAGTAAAAGTTTATTTGTATCTTTTTAAATATGTATTGGAATACAAATTATACAGATATACTTGAATGATTCTCAACAGCTCCGGAAGATTTTGGTTTAAAGTGATCTTTGAGGTCTAGGTGACTGGAGGCCTTGGAAAAAACCACTGACTTTTGAGGTCTAGGTGACTGGAGGCCTCGGAGAAAACCACTGACTTTAGACAATCAGCTCAGCAACCTGTTACACATCAGAACTTGGGATTGACCCTGGGACTGTGAAGTTGCAAAGCAGGTGCATTACTGCTGTGCAATCAATGGCCATTTTTATAATAATTATAATTATGATATGGCCATTGTAAAAAATTCTTCCTGGGTAAACAAAGCAGAAGTGTAATTTGTATGACTTATATAGTCCAGTCCCATTATAATGGTCACCTTTCTTATAAATTTGAAGCTAGTTTTCTGTGAATTTTTCATTGACATTTTTCCTTTCTTTAAGACTCTCTTCTTTAAGACTCTCTTTCCTTGAAAAATCAAAATTGTTGCTTTTTAAGGGAGTTTTCACTGTATTTTACTTTGTTTTACTCAAACTGAGCTGTACCATGACACTACAATCTTTCAGTTGTAGAGCCAGTATCTGCCCAGACCCGAATCATCATAAGCAAGGACAACAATCTCACTATGCCAAAAATTTTTTCTGACATCACACTTCAAGAAATTGAGATTCTATTGTCACGTCAACAAGTAAGTTATCTCTGCATATCCAGAACATTCCCATTTTTTGTTGTTGTCCAGATACAGGCATCCCTTGATTTGAAAAGAGACCAGAAAAATGAGAGTTCAATAAAATCATTGCCTTTGATAGCACATATAGGCATTTGTGACCTCTGCTCCCAGCATTGACACATGTTGCTTATTGCAGGGGAACAAATAAAATTAAGATTCAGGAGAATAAATAGCTTTGGAATTATAATGCATTCACAATATCAATATACAGGCAATCAGAGTAAACAGTGTGTCTATTGTTGACTGAGGAGGTGTCAGTAATAAATGCTCTAAACATGTTCTTGCCATGCACACCGTACGTTTACAGTAAAGAAACAGGTCTTGCCATGCACATGGTACCTTTACAGTAAAGAAACAGGTCTTGCCATGCACATGGTACCTTTACAGTAAAGAAACAGTTCTTGCCATGCACATGGTACCTTTACAATAAAGAAACAGTTCTTGCCATGCACATGGTACCTTTACAGTAAAGAAACAGTTCTTGCCATGCACATGGTACCTTTACAAAATAAAGAAACAGGTCTTGCCATGCACACAGTACCTTTACAATAAAGAAACAGGTCTTGCCATGCACATGGTACCTTTACAGTAAAGAAACAGGTCTTGCCATGCACATGGTACCTTTACAATAAAGAAACAGTTCTTGCCATGCACATGGTACCTTTACAATAAGGAAACAGTTCTTGCCATGCACATGGTACCTTTACAGTAAAGAAACAGTTCTTGCCATGCACATGGTACCTTTACAAAATAAAGAAACAGTTCTTGACATGCACATGGTACCTTTACAGTAAAGAAACTAGTCTTGCTATGCACACGGTACCTTTACAGTAAAGAAACAGTTCTTGCCATGCACACAGTACCTTTACAGTAAAGAAACAGTTCTTGCCATGCACATGGTACCTTTACAGTAAAGAAACAGGTCTTGCCATGCACATGGTACCTTTACAGTAAAGAAACAGGTCTTGCCATGCACATGGTACCTTTACAGTAAAGAAACAGTTCTTGCCATGCACATGGTACCTTTACAGTAAAGAAACAGTTCTTGCCATGCACATGGTACCTTTACAGTAAAGAAACAGTTCTTGACATGCACATGGTACCTTTACAGTAAAGAAACAGTCTTGCATGCACACGGTACCTTTACAGAAACAGTTTTTGCCATGCACATGGTACCTTTACAGTAAAGAAACAGTTCTTGCCATGCACATGGTACCTTTACAGTAAAGAAACAGGTCTTGCCATGCACATGGTACCTTTACAGTAAAGAAACAGGTCTTGCCATGCACATGGTACCTTTACAGTAAAGAAACAGTTCTTGCCATGCACATGGTACCTTTACAGTAAAGAAACAGTTCTTGCCATGCACATGGTACCTTTACAGTAAAGAAACAGTTCTTGCCATGCACACGGTACCTTTACAATAAAGAAACAGTTCTTGCCATGCACATGGTACCTTTACAGTAAAGAAACAGGTCTTGGCATGCACATGGTACTTTTACAGTAAAGAAACAGGTCTTGCCATGCACATGGTATCTTTACAATAAAGAAACAGGTCTTGCCATGCACACTGTACCTTTACAGTAGAGAAACAGGTCTTGACATGCATATGGTACCTTTACAATAAAGAAACTAGTCTTGCTATGCACATGGTACCTTTACAGTAAAGAAACAGGTCTTGCCATGCACATGGTACCTTTACAATAAAGAAACATGTCATGCCATGCACATGGTACTTTTACAATAAAGACAGTATATAAAATTTTCAATTAGGTCAGAAGCTGCTCTGTACCCAGTAGGGTGTAATAGACTTGGTGCATAACAAAAATCAAAACACAACTCTGTTCATGGATATTGTGAATGCACTATATTGTTAACCATACATTCATTGTCACATTTAGACTGGTACACATATGTACATACCATATATATGGAAATTTATGGATTCCAAAGTTCTGATGGCTCTTGTCAGATATTTTTCCCAAATATGAACATAGCCACCAAATATCTGTGAAAAGATAAAAATTATTATAAACACATTCAATGGAGATGTAAAAGTTGTAACAAATAAGAAAACTGTGATATACTTAATTATTAAATGTACCTGAAAATGTTTCATTTCAGTTCAGGATTAGTTGTTGCCTCAGTTTTAGTATCATTTTTCTTTTCTGTACTAGGTATTTATAAAAATAATTGTTTCTTTTAGAAAATTTAATACAGAATTTCACCAAGTAACAGTATTTTGTACTACTGTACTGTTTTAAAAATTATGATTTTGTTTTGTACAACAAGTAGATGATAAAGGTTAGTTGTTGCTACTGTTACCTTTTCTCATTTTTTATTGGCTACACCTATTTTGTTGTAAAGGTATGATCTGTTCTGACACAACACTACGTGTTAATAAAGCACATGGTGTAAGGGACTGATGACAGCAGCATCTATAGTGTAGACTCAGGGGAAATCATTCAAATTTAGGTTTATTTACATAATGCAGAGTATATATTGTTATGATATTCATCTGTGTGTTACCAGTTTGGTTTCTGCTCAGTTATGTTTGTTGTCTAACATGCTCAGTTAACCAAATTTTGTGGATATCTTATACATTGGGTCAGAAAGAACCCTATAAATTTTGGGCTCAAAAGCTCAAGGGTCAAGAACATTGAGCGAAGCAGAGAAAAGAGTTACAGTGTCTGCACAATGCATACAGTGACTGCACCATCAACAGTTACCAAACTTTATGGATGTCTTGCATTTGGTGTAAGGAAGAACCTATTAATTTCAGGATAAAAAGGTCAAAAGTCAAGGTCGTTGTGATTGAAAGAATATAAATAGCTTCTGCACAATACCTTCTACAGTTACCAAAATAATTTTGAGGGCTTCCACTTGTGGTAAGAAAGAACCTTATCGACTTTGGGTTTTAAAGATAAAAGGTCAAGGTCACTCTGAAAGAAAAATGTTTTCACACAATAACCGGAGTTATCTATCATCTGTAGTTATTAAACTTTGTGAATGGCTCCACTTGGTGTAAGAAAACCCCATTAAATTTGGGAGTTCAGATGTCCGAGTCACTGTACTAAAGGAGTAAGAAAGTATGGTTTCCAAAAATAAAATTAGTTCTGCTTGACATACCTCAACCAAACTTTGCTGATGGCTTGCACTTGGGGTAAGCAAAGGGGCTGTTGATGTTGGGGTCAAAAGGTCAAAGGTAAGGATCGCTGATTGAAAGAATAAAAATGATTTCCATGCAATAACATTATTTTGTTTTACATCACAAACATGTCTGAATCACGTTCATTAAAGAATCAAGTTGCCCTTCTTAACCTCCTTTTGACCAGCTGACTTAAGACTATGGCCCTGAGGCACTTTGGCTGTAGCAAGCTTTGGTACCTGTATTGATTATCTTATCCACCAAAGAAATAACATAAAAATCTAATAACATTTGAATTTCATTTTGTTAAGAAGTTTATTTGATACTTTAATGGATAAATGAATCAGAGACGGTTTGATATACCAATAATAACATTTGAGACATCCTATGATCAGTGTTTTGTTACTCACGGAATGAGCTGGTCAGAACTTTAAACCCATCTATCTGCTGGAAATGCGTAAAAAAAAAACAGTGATTTCAGGAGCAACTGGACAGAGGTCATAGGATGTCTCAGACATCAATACAGTGGTCCCCCTCTTATATGGCCACCCCTTCTGCACCGGGAAAGTGGCCTTATAAGACAGGTGGCCTTTCCAGAGGGGGACTAAATTTTTTGTGAGAAGTATATGTAATGTACGTAGTAAGAAAGCTACATACTTCAAAGCATTTAATATCTTCATTTAAAAGTAACATTAATTATTAAAAGGTTCTTCTTGTTATAATAATAGACTTATTTCAACTGAATATACATTAATAGTTCTTATTCTTGGTGTAAGCTTGATATGCGAGTGGGTATTGTTGTCATGCACATTTCAAAACCATTCAAAAACGTCATTAAATCTTGATACATACATAATTCTCTTTCCATTTGCTCCATTTTCCCACTGCTGCTGAATAATCTCCTTATCAGTTGTGATGTTGTTTATTCGAGCCTTTTCAACTTAAAATTGTTTTATTTGAGTCTTTCTACATAAAATTGTTTGGCAAATCCCCCCCCCCTCATTCCTCACCTGATGTCATCAAGTAGAATAACCAACTTTCTTCAAAAATAATACATCTCCATTTACATGATGACATGTTTCTCGTGGGTCGGTGGTTCTTTCCGGGGATTTCCTGGTTTCTTCCTCCACCATTAATACTGGCCGCCATGTATAGCCTATTGTGTGCTGAAAAATGGCGTTAAGCCCCACAACAACAACAACAACAACAACATGATGACATGTTAATGTTTGGTAATGATTTATTTAGATGTTGCTAACTGTATGTGATTTAATTATGCAGACGAAACTTTTGTAGAGTGGATGAAATGCCTTCTTTGTAAAGGATGTGATAAATTTGTTGTCACGTGATTTTTCGGTCTTTGTCTGGTACCCTGTTTTGTTCAAGGTTAATTTCTGACATTGGGAGACATGTATCGACGATAGAGATAATCTGATTACTTACCTTATGTCACAATATGAATAAATTATTGGTTCTGGACACATTTGAAATAAAAAGTGGCCGCTTGTGAGGGGAACATTTTACATTTTTGTACTAATATGCTGGCCGCTGGTCGTGTTAGAGGGGTAGCCGTTCTTTAGGGGTACTTTTGAACACAAACTCGTCGGTGCCAAGGGATTCTGGCCGTAAGAAGTGGTTGTCCACTGGTCAGGGGGCCGTTCAAGAGGGGGACTACTGTATATCAAATTTATTTAGACTTGTTTATCAATTAAACTGCCAAATAAACACCTTTAAGATTCAAAGGTCAAAGGTCACTAGGTCTAGTCTGCAAATTGTTTGTCTGTAGAATAGTCAATACCAATTAAGCTTGGTCTAATGTGTCAACACATCATACCATTAGAACAAAGTATGTGAGCCCTAAGCTCGAATTAAGATAAAAATATTTGAACAACAATAACCTATTTTTATTATCATCAGCCAAGACTTATATTTGGGAACGTGATCAAATAAAATTTCTGTGGCCAGCTTTACTAGAAATGCCCATCAATTAAGTTCTTCATATATTTGAGGTAGTAAATCAACTTGTTGTCATTTAATAATTAATTTTTAAAAACAGCAGAGTGGATTAAAATACTGTTGGTAGTTGGGGTTGACAATCAGTAAACACATTATGTACTTTTTAGTGAGAATCATATTATGTAATGAAGTGTGATATATTGAGAATAGCATAATATTCCAACCACAATGTACAGGAATGAACAAAATTTGTTAAATAAGAGTGTTTTGAAAAGAAAAATAGAGCTATAACAGTGAGCTTAGTGTTGTTTTCCTCCAATCCATATTGGTATAAGTTGGTATCATTTTGGTCATGGGGTCAATTTATATCCAAAATTTAATTATAATGATTTATGGTGTAATATACACATATTTTTTTTTCTTGAAATTGACAGTAACTTCTTTATTACAATTAAATTTACTTTAAACAGGTCCAGTATCTGTTTGGATGCACAGTCTACCCTTCTATATTACAATTAAATTTACTTCAAACAGGTCCAGTATCTATTTGCATGCTCAGTCTACCCTTCTGGAGGGGAATATAGAAACTGAACTGTATTCTAAACCTACTGACTCTCACTAGTGCTATGTATATTTAATTCATATCATGTGCTTGACCTTTGTCCCTGACTGAAGGTAGAGTTTTTGGCCCTCCTGACTTTTGTCATGTTTTTTAAGATATTTACTAAAATTTGAGTTCAAGGCCTAACCTTGTTTATGAGCTTGGAATGTTCTGGAAGTGAACTTACTGACAATTTGATGGCATTTTCCATTAGTTTTTCATAAAATGCAACATAAGTCAAGTGGGATGTATATATATAGGGGTTTTGTAAACAAAGTTTTAATATCTATCTTAAGATCAGTCTGTGCAATCACTTTTAGTTGTGTTCAGATATAATATGAGAGGAATCATTTATTTCAGTTATTCATTGATTGACTTTTTGGAAACATTACTTTGGGATTATTGAAGACTCTTTCAAAGTGCTGATTGACTTTTTGGAAACATTACTTTGGGATTATTGAAGACTCTTTCAAAGTGCTGATTGACTTTTTGGAAACATTACTTTGGGATTATTGAAGACTCTTTCAAAGTGCTGATTGACTTTTTGGAAACATTACTTTGGGATTATTGAAGACTCTTTCAAAGTGCTGATTGACTTTTTGGAAACATTACTTTGGGATTATTGAAGACTCTTTCAAAGTGCTGATTGACTTTTTAGAAACATTACTTTGGGATTATTGAAGACTCTTTCAAAGTGCTGATTGACTTTTTAGAAACGTCACTTTGGGATTATTGAAGACTCTTTCAAAGTGCTGATTGACTTTTTGGAAACATTACTTTGGGATTATTGAAGACTCTTTCAAAGTGCTGATTGAACTTTTGGAAACATTACTTTGGGACTCTTTCAAAGACAACCTGGAGTATATTATCATGGTACATTGATACATTCAAGACTTGCACATCAGCACATTCAAGACTACAGGATTTATTTCAGAATATTCTATACTTTTGGACTCGTAATAGGACATTTAAGATTATTTTGAATTAATTCACAATACTATAAGTGTCTTTTGAATTTTCACTTTGTTTTCTAGGGAAATAAGTTGTTTGTTGAAGTTTACGCCGACTTGTTGCTTTTGCTTCTTTCTGTTATATAATTTAAGACCTTGAGTGGTAACACTAGAATCTACTCCCATCCAGCTGCCAACCTCAGTATATAATAAAATATCTTCCTTACATTATGTGCATTTGTACCAGATGCTTAATCTCTAATCCTCCTACCTTTGAAAAGAGAGACAATCAATCAGAAGTTAGAATATGGAGCCAAAAGTGCAGAAATTAGAAAATGGAGCCAAAAGTGCAGTCTATCTTCTGACATGCAAGACCTGTGCCACTCAATATATTGGCAAAACCATTGATTTCAGAAGGCAATGAAATAATCACAATAGGTACTTTTGCAATAAAATCAGTGTGAAAGTCATCAACCACTACATACATGCCAACCATTATGTTTTTGGCTTAATCATTACACTTTTTCACTGTACATGGATTACGCCTTATCAGTACATTAAAAAATAAAATAAAAATAAGCAATAAAAGGTTGTTTTTGTCACTTTTATTATCATCTCTCTCATTCCACTCATATAAATTTGAGAATATTCTTAAAAAGGTGACTGCTGTATGAGAATAGCATAAGGGTACTTTCCTTATTTGCTATTTATAGCAACTGTAGATGATCCATTTCCAAGAAAACAGACAGGTTTCTTCAGATGTGAACTTTGCCTAACAACTAGTTAATTAGTGAACCAGTCTATACTTTCAAAGAAAATGACACCAGATGTTAATTGAAACACTTTACTGTGCTTGTTGTGGATGTATTATTATATAGAAAATATTAGGACAGATTGATCTTTTTAAGCTTCAAAACATGTCAGATCAGAAAAAAAGGACAAATCAACACTACTTTACAAACTTTAAAAGAAGAAATTGAGAGTAATGTAATACAGCACTCTGAGCACATGATCATGCTCATTGCATAATTCCAATTCAAAATCATTCAGTGAAAGTTACACATGTAGACTAGTTAAGTGAGGGATGAACATAATTAATTTTTCAGTATATTTTGTGTTTTTATTCTTAGTTCTAATCCATATGGATTTTGCCCATTTTGCCCAGAATTTTGACCAGCTGCAGACCCAAGTTAGAAGTAAAAATGTATCTTTTTCATTCTGGCATGTAATATATAGATTACACTTTTTACAAAACTTATATTAGCAATAAGTATGCTTATACCTCTTGGGTATGTATGTCTGTCTGTATGTCTGTATGTCTGTCTGTCTGTCTGTCTGTATGTATGTGTGTATGTTTTTTATGTATGTATGTATGTCTGTATGTATGTATGTATGTATGTATGTGTGTCTATCTGTATGTATATCTGTCTGTCTGTCTGTCTGTATGTCTGTATGAATGTAATGTATGTATGTATGTATGTTATGTCTGTCTGTATGTATGTATGTATGTATGAATGAATGTAATGTATGTATGTATGTATGTATGTATGTATATCTGTCTGTCAGTCTGTCTGTCTATGAATGTAATGTATGTATGTATGTATGTTATGTCTGTCTGTCTGTATGTATGTATGTATGTATGAATGAATGTAATGTATGTATGTATGTATGTATGTATGTATGTATGTATGTATGTATGCATGCATGTATATATGCCACTACAGCTCAACTGGACATTCAGTCAAGTCCCTTGAGATGCTATTGATCGAATCAAACCTGGGGTGGAACAACATAAAACTCACATGTCAGGAATGAGACTGGATACTAAAATTGAAAATTAATGGGGAGTTCAGTCTAAACGGGAAAAAATGTAACCTTCCCATCAAAGCTTCAGCCAAATGTAACCTTCCCATCAAAGCTTCAGCCAGTCATCAGTTTTTCACTCAAATACAGTTTTTGCAGTAAATTTTATCCAAATAATTACATTATTTATTTTAATTGTTGTTATTATTATTATTATTATTATTATTATTATTATTATTATAGTGTTTGTCCATTTTCTTTACATCTTTCCTTAAGAACCTTCATAGCTCTACTGGAATATGATTTCTTTAGCAAATCTTGTCGATGGCATTGATTTTTTCATTTTTTTTAATGCGTTTTGATCCTTTTTCATAACCTGGAATTTGTTCAAAACATTTTGGTTCTTTCTGTGATAGACACAATAATTTGCTTATATAGTATTGTTACTGAACTTTTTAATTTTGTCTCTCTGGTTGTAAATTCCTCATAGTGATTCTAACATATCCAGAATATTTTGTTGATTTTGTGTTTAGTGATTGTTTTGTATATGTAAGCTGTTTACTCCCTTGAAAAAGAGCTTGTTTAGCTCGAAATGTTAGAAAATCGTTTTGAATTTGTGTCTTTATCAGTTTTTATGTATAAGGAAAGTCAATTTTACGTTTTGACTGACTTTTCAGCGTGTTTGATAAGGAAAGTCAATTGTATATTTTGACTGACTTTTCAGCGTGTTTGATAAGGAAAGTCAATTGTATATTTTGACTTACTTTTCAGTGTGTTTGATAAGGAAAGTTAATTGTACCTTTTGACTTTTCACTGTGTTTGACAATATTTACCAGTACAGTAATTTGTTTCAAAGGTTTCACACTATAGACATTTATAGTTTTTGGATATGTTTCCATACTGGCTTTCATAGAGCTGTGGGTAATACACCTAAGCGCAAAATAAAAAATCATGTATGATATACAGTCATGAAGATATTTAATGTCTCACTTAGACTATGCTTTTGGAAGATGGCATAAGCAACTATTTCATTCTTTTCTTTCTTCCTTTGATAAATAACAGTTTTTAAACCTGCTGAGTTTGAATGATTCTTTCAAACTGATGAGGATCAACCAGCGATATAGGAAGTACCATCCCAATGTCCCACTGAAGATCAGCCCCAGATCTTGGTGGCAGTATGCATATAATGCCATTGTGGAGGAGTTCATTCGACAGTACTCCTGGGAACGAATCAAGGAACACAGGTTTATATTCTTGCATGCAAGTCAAATTATGTTTTGTCTCCAGTGCTATTGTACATAGGCAGAGTTTTTATGACATGTACAAAATATGTTTCAATTTACACATGAAAGCATGCAGGCAGACATAAGCTTTATATATAAATATGACCAAAAATCATGTCTACATAGTCTTTACATGTAAATATGACCAAAATTCATGTCTGTATAGTCTTTACTTACAAATATGACCAAAAATCATGTCTGCATAGTCTTTACATGTAAATATGACCAAAAATCATGTCTACATTGTCTTTACATGTATATGATCATATATATATATATATATTATATATAATAAATATTGCAGATCATGCATAAATGAAGAGAACTGTAAAGACAGAAGCTGTACAATACTTCTTTACTTTTGTACAACCTTAGGAGTATGTTGGAAGGAATTTGGGGATGAATAATTTTGATGGGGATCATTTATGTGAAATTAAAACTATTTCAGATTAAGATTTTTTTTGACTGAGCAAACACAAATTCTTCATCAGTATGAAAAAGTGTTTGGACAGAATGTTCTATTCATAGTAATTGTTTAATATGAAAATCTATAGTTACTACATAGTAGGTTGTTTGAAGTTATTTTACTTGTGATACACCTCTATAGTTACTACATAGTAGGTTGTTGGAAGTTATTTTACTTGTGATACACCTCTTTTTTTTCACTCATCAGGATCAAATATCGCAAGTACAAAGAACTGTACAAGAAGAGTTTGGAGCACCCAGACCACGAGTCCATCAAGTCCAAACTGCGAGAGCTGGAGGAGGGATTGGATGTTGGAAACATACTTATGGCGAGGGAACAGGCCAAGACAGAGGTTTGTAATGAAACATCCAAGCCATTAGTTTTCAAACTATTTGAGCATGAAAGTTGAACTTAAGCTTCAATTCTAATAGTTTGGATATTTTTCTTTGATTCTTTTAAAGATAAAATCTTAAATTGTCAAGATTGTTTGTTCAAGTTTGATTTCTCTTTCTCATTAATATCTATTGCTAAATCTTGGATTTATCTAGGAATAACATCTCATTATGGGAGATTGAACCAGAGTTGCAGTTGTGCACTTCAAAAGGTTTCAAATATATATGGAAGGTGGCCTATTCATCACAGAAGTTTTCTGAGTACAAAGTTTTAAAATTAAAATCACATTTAAAATCCTTGGATGGTGTTTAGTACAGATGTAATTATAATAAGATGATACTGAAATTATATTGATTCAGACTGTTATAAACCAAGTTATTGATGATAAAATTTGTTTACATTTGAATCAAATTTAATGCATTATAAAGTTCATGAATGCATGAAACTGCATGAGGTACATGAATGGTCTGAGTTATGTACATTTCCAGAACAATTAGTCAATAATAATTGGAAAATATGTCTGTAAAGTACAAAATTTGGAGGAACATGATCTTGGCAATATTTTGATGGCATATAAACAGTTGCAGCCAGTTGTAATACACATTTCATGTTGGTCATGGACAGATGTGTGTTTTGATCAGACATGAAAGTTTATATGTAATTCAGTGATCTTGAGCCCATTAACTTGGGAAGGACTCATTGTCAGGATTCTCCTGATGGCATCATTCAGTGATCTTGAGCCCATTAACTTGGAAAGGACTCATTGTCAGGATTCTCCTGATGGCATCATTCAGTGATCTTGAGCCCATTAACTTGGAAAGGACTCATTGTCAGGATTCTCCTGATGGCATCATTCAGTGATCTTGAGCCCATTAACTTGGAAAGGACTCATTGTCAGGATTCTCCTGATGGCATCATTCAGTGATCTTGAGCCCATTTTTGGAAAGGACTCATTGTCAGGATTCTCCTGATGGCATCATTCAGTGATCTTGAGCCCATTAACTTGGAAAGGACTCATTGTCAGGATTCTCCTGATGGCATCATTCAGTGATCTTGAGCCCATTTTTGGAAAGGACTCATTGTCAGGATTCTCCTGATGGCATCATTCAGTGATCTTGAGCCCATTAACTTGGAAAGGACTCATTGTCAGGATTCTCCTGATGGCATCATTCAGTGATCTTGAGCCCATTTTTGGAAAGGACTCATTGTCAGGATTCTCCTGATGGCATCATTCAGTGATCTTGAGCCCATTAACTTGGAAAGGACTCATTGTCAGGATTCTCCTGATGGCATCATTCAGTGATCTTGAGCCCATTTTTGGAAAGGACTCATTGTCAGGATTCTCCTGATGGCATCATTCAGTGATCTTGAGCCCATTAACTTGGAAAGGACTCATTGTCAGGATTCTCCTGATGGCATCATTCAGTGATCTTGAGCCCATTAACTTGGAAAGGACTCATTGTCAGGATTCTCCTGATGGCATCATTCAGTGATCTTGAGCCCATTAATTTGGGAAGGACTCATTGTCAGGATTCTCCTGATGGCATCATTCAGTGATCTTGAGCCCATTAACTTGGAAAGGACTCATTGTCAGGATTCTCCTGATGGCATCATTCAGTGATCTTGAGCCCATTAATTGGGAAGGACTCATTGTCAGGATTCTCCTGATGGCATCATTCAATGATCATGAGCCCATTAACTTGGGAAGGACTCATTGTCAGGATTCTCCTGATGGCATCATTCAGTGATCTTGAGCCCATTAACTTGGGAAGGACTCATTGTCAGGATTCTCCTGATGGCATCATTCAGTGATCATGAGCCCATTAACTTGGAAAGGACTCATTGTCAGGATTCTCCTGACGGCAGTTGAAACAAAATTGAAATGGGGCTTGGAATTACTGCTGTTGGTTAACAGAGTTTGAATGTTTATATGTTCACTAAACCTAGGATAGTTCCATTAAAATCTTGACATAGGAAGTTGAAATTGGATATGAATTTTGCAATTTTGTGATGACAGTAAAAACAAACTAATTTGCAGGATTGCAGAGAGATAGTAAAGAGTGAAGTGTGTGACAGAATGTAAATGTATTCCCTTTTATGATGATGTTCATTATTTACAGCTAATGATATGGTGGCATGAAGAAAGTAGATATGAAACTTTATTCCAAGGCAGTAGTTCATCAGTAGACCAGAATGAAGAGACTGTGAAATAAATGTATATGTCATGAACTCCCCTACACTTAGGTACTTCAGATAGGGGAGGGTGAATGATTGGGACAGGCAATAATCGCTCAAAGAATGAAGACAAACAGTAGAAAATATGCAAATAATATTACATTTATTGACATATAACACAAATAATGCACTCACACATTTCCCCTAACACTGCCTTTTGTGATGATAAAATGTTAAATGAAATAAGATTAATAGTAACTGATTCAAGTCCTGTTATTCAGCTCTCTTTTTATTGTACAATTCTATCATTACTCTACATTAGGAACTCACCAAAGTCAGTTTTCCCACCTGTATCCTGATCTGAATATCACTCCAGTTTGGCTCCATGAATTTATACAGTTTATCGTCCCTAAGTCACCAATACATGTATATTTCATATATATATTTATGTATTCTTCATGGAATGACAGCTGAATGTGGCCATAGTTGAACTCTATTCACTGTTCCAGAATTTGACACTATATCTTTGCTTTTCTGCTCATATTTCGTATCTTCCCTCAACCAGCCAGGATGCTCGGTGAGGCCTTTATAGATATGTGCACTCCCACACTTCCAATTTACTCTTCACCAGACAGAATGCTCAGTAAGGTCTGTGGAGTCACACACCTCCTTCCTGCACTGTGAATCCACCCTTCACTGGCCAAAACACTTGGCAAGGGCTATGGGGTCACACATCCCCTCCTTCCTGCCTGCCAGCCTGCCTGCACCCTCCACTTCTATCTCTGACTGACTGTTTTATATTCTCACAATACATCATTGTATGTATGACATCTTGCTATCCACGCAGCACAGGGATCTTGCAGAAACAGGTTTTTCCTGAAAATCACTGTGTCAGTATAGCTCAGTATATCCTACCGGTATGTTCACACTTGGCAGCATGTTTTGCTCAAACAGTTCATTTGACAGGTTTGTGTGACAGTGTAGGCACTGCTTGTATTTTGTCTGAGGTAAGAACTTCAAGCTCATTTTAATGCATGTAGAGTGAATTAAGAATTATTGGTGTAAAGTATTAGCAGTACATATTTGCAAAAGATTGTTGTTGTATGGTTTAATGGCATTTTTCAGCACAAGCTAGGCTATACATGGCGGCCAGTATAAATGGTGGAGGAAGAACCCGGGTAAACCCTGGAAAGAATCACTGACCCACGAGAAGCTACTGGCAAGCTTTCTCACATACCCACATTGGCCAAATCCGAGACTCGAACCAATGCAAACAGAGGTGAGATGGCAGTGATCTATAATGGTGAGCGCTTTAGACCACTCGGCCACTGGGGGCCCCTATTTGCAAAAGAAGTTCTTGTGATAGATTCATGGTGACTTTCCTTTTGTCATTTTTAATTCAGTTTGCACCAGAGAGAGTGAAAAAGAAAAAGAAGGAAAAAGGCTGGTTCAGCAGGTGGTTTGGTGGAAGCAGTGATGAAGAGGATGTGGAGATTAATATCAAAAAGGAGGATGGAGGTACATAATCTGACATGCTTGCCTTGTGGAGGTACATAATCTGACATGTTTTTTAATATCAAAAAGGAGGATGGAGGTACATAATCTGACATGTTTTTTAATATCAAAAAGGAGGATGGAGGTACATAATCTGACATGCTTGCCTTGTTGTCTTACTCATGATTTTTGCATCTCTATCTCCAGTTATTATTATCAGCTGGCAGATTATAAACATTGCAACCTTGTTGTGCATGGTATTTATTTTTTTCATTCTCAGATTTTAAATTAAATTAATTTTACTGTCTGCTGGGCTGGGGCCACCCATGGCAGACATTTAACGACATTCACACATTCACAGAGCCAGTTGTAATTGACTCTTTTTCCTTGAACAAGCTGCAGTTAACTGTTCTGACTACCTATAGTATATCTTATTCTAGAGCATAGGTAAAAATATATATACATAGATATATGTATGTGTGTGTGTGTGTGTGTGTGTGTGTGTGTATTTTAATCCCTCAAAATGTCAACATTATGTGAATTCAATCTACATTGTAAGGAAGATTGTATATCAGAGTTCATTAATTCATTTATTAAAGAGAAATACTGGAATGTGTAATGTCCAAATTTTATCACTGAGCTTTTGTTTTATAACTAAGACTAGATTTTGATTTACTGTTTAGATTGGCTATCCCAGTTGAGTGAGGAAGAGAAAAACAGACTGTATCAAGGAATAGGCTATGATGTCAATGCCAGAACTTTCAAAATGTCACGAGAAGTGAGTACTGAAAAGTGTAATTTATTTTGTCTCACCTGTAAATAATGTGGCATTTGTATCACTTCCCCAGTTGATGTAAACAAAAGTCATCATCATCATCATCATCAGTCCCTTAGCCCAAGAGGTCATTGGGGCATCACAGTTGACTTTACAACCAATTCTCTCTATCTTTCCCTGTTCTCTACTGCCCTTTGGGAATCTCCAAATCCCATGCCTGTCCACTTCTTAATGTTGTCTTCCCACCTCTTTTTCTGTCTGCCTCTTCTTCTGCACCCTCACACTGTTCCTTGCAAGATTGCTTTTGCCAGTCCAGATAATCTTGAGACATGACCATACCACTTCAGTTTGCGCTTTTTTACAGTGGTCAAGCGGTTTTGAGAGGATCCAGTGGCTCGTTGGATCCTGTTAAAACAAAAGTAAGAGTTGCAAATATTATGTGTGATTTTCATGCATTTGGTTGAATATTTTGGTGATTTTTTTTTTAGGAATTATCTTCAATCCTGCAATTGCTCCTCCTAAAATAGACTTTTTTAGTAAAGTGGTCCCTTCTTGAGAGGCCACCCCTGATTGGAGACCCCTTTGTCTGACACCAGAATGGTACATTCTTTATTAGTCTGGTACAAAAATGATAAATTTTTACGTTTATTCTGGCACCAAAATAGTTCATTTTTTAGCATTAGTTTGACACCAGTATGGTACATTTTTACCATTAGTCTGACACCAAAATAGTACATTTTTAACATTAATCTGACATCAAAATTTTCCATTTTTACCATTAGTCTGACACCAAAACAGTACAATTTTAATGTGAATCTGACACCAAAATGGTACATTTTTACCATTAGTCTGACACCAAAATAGTACATTTTTAATGGGAATCTGACACTAAAATAGTACATTTTTACCATTAGTCTGACACCAAAATAGTACATTTTTAACGTGAAAATGACACCACAGTGGTACATTTTTACCATTAATGTGACACCAAAATAGTACATTTTTTATGTGAATCTGACACCAATATGGTACATTTTTACCATTAGTCTGATACCAAAATAGTACATTTTTATCATTAGTCTGACACCAATATGGTACCTTTTTAACATTAGTCTGACACCAATATGGTACATTTTTACCATTAGTCTGACACCAAAATAGTACATTTTTACCATTAATCTTGTGGCAGAGTGGTCTAAAGTGCTCACCGGTATGGATCACTGCCATCTCACCTCTGTCTGCATGGGTTTGAGTCTCGGGCTTGGCCAGTGTGGGTATGTGAGAAAGCTTGCCAGTAGCTTCTCATGGGTTGGTGGTTCTTTCCAGGGTTTTCCCGGGTTCTTCCTCCACCATTTATACTAGCTGCCATGTATAGTCTATCTTGAGCTGAAAAATGGCGTTAAACCCTAGAACAACAACAACAGCAACCTTTAATCTGACACCAATATGGTACATTTTTACCATTAGTCTGACACCAAAACAGTACATTTTTAGCATTTGTTCCCCCTAGAGAAAGGACATTCTTTTTATGAAGCCAGTGTTTCAATGCAGAACAGTGGCCTGATGTGAAGGGGCTAATGCATCTTCATTTGTAGTGCCTTATTGGAATTACAAATAAATCGGTTTATGAATTAATCTCAGACAAGAACATAGACATGCTGTGTGACAGATTCTGAAAAGGTTGTGACAGACTGGCAGGAAGACTAAGTGCCTAAGGAGAGGAAAATTACAAATCAAACCAATGTTGTAAAGATGTAAAACTTGGTCAAGATAGGTTTGCTGCTGACTCCTTAGCAGCCCTGGTACTTTCATTATTGGTGTTAATTATTTTTTCAATATATGCACAGTCTTTTTTGCAGACAGAGTTTATTTTAATTTAAAAGATAAATCTTGGTTTTTATTGTACCATGATAATTTGTTTGAATGCAAAACTGGGTCAGAGGCTCCAAGGTTATGCAGATCGGTTATTTATAAAAACAAGAAAAGGGATAAGATTTACTATTCATTTAGTTCAAAAATATTATAAAAATACTTACATTGGTTAGAATAGATACAAAAGGCATCTGTAAATGGCAGATTGGTTTTTATAAAAATTAAAAAAAACGGGATAAGATTTACTGTGCATTTATTTCAAAGACATTATAAGAATACTGGTATTACTTATGTATATCAAAGGCACCTGTAAACTAAATAATGCTATTAACAGTAATAGATGAAAAAATATAGAACTAGAAATGTGTTGTATACACAGATTTGTTCACCTCCCCATTTTGTACAACAACAATTTTGATAAGGTGGCATGATACTCAGCAAGAAGCATTCACAAAGTTGCATACCTCTCTGACTTTAATGTAAAACATTACTGATGTAATTGAAAGGTCAAATGTAGACCAGAGTGACTAATTTTGATAAGATGGTATTGTACTTGTCAAGTTGCATCCACACACAAAGTATGATGACACTGGTTAATAATGTCTGACAAACTGGCATAAAGGCACCACTTAACATGAGTCACTGAAGTATAAAA
This sequence comes from Megalonaias nervosa, assembly GCA_016617855.1. Lineage (NCBI taxonomy): Eukaryota > Metazoa > Mollusca > Bivalvia > Unionida > Unionidae > Megalonaias > Megalonaias nervosa. Next base: position 33,479 of record JAECUM010002968.1, on the reverse strand, counting down.
TGTAGTGTCAAAGAAAACTTCAGAATACTGCTAGATTGTTTTAAGTGTACCAATAGTATTCAGAACTGAAATATTAAGGTAATTTCAAATACACAGTAGCATTGTTTTACTCTCCTAGAACTGCATGTTTTTGTTCTTTCTCTTTTTACAGTACATAGAGAAGAAGGTTCAGGTGAACTTGAAGAGCTGCTGTCTGTCCCTTGTGAACTACAGCAAGAAGATTCTGCAGATCTCAGTCACTCAGATGCTTGGATCCTGGGAGACAAGACCAGCAGGGGATGCATTAAGGTCTCTTTTCTTTAAGAACTGGCTTCTTGCATAACTTAATGACTCTGCTATCTAACATCTCCATGCAAGGCTACTAACTCAGACAACCCTCAAAAATTGTAGTCATGAATAACTCACAGTTTGTTATGACAACTCGCTAGCCAAAGAATGCCAACAACGGTGGGTATGGTGTGTGTGTGGATGGGGACGGGGGGAAGACAACAACAACTGTCAACATCGAATATATAATAGGTTCAGGTAAACAAAAAAACCTGACATTACATATTTATCTTTGTGTTAATAATAATAAATACTTTGGTTTTATTGCTTCTTTTTCTAACATAATAATTGCAGTTTTTATAAAAACATTTTACCAAACCTATAAATCAGCCACTGCAAGCTTGCGCTTATGTCTGCCCATGTGATGTTTGCCTTGAGCCATGAAGTACCAATTATATGGAATTTTTTTAAATAGCTATATTAATTATCACTGTAAATAATAATTAATAATCCAAATACAGGATACCCAGTGAAGTGGGGGATGAATAAAAGACACTGTGAACACAAAATAGAAAAGAATGAACTTAAAACAAAGCACATGGAAACTAACACACAGCATGTGATACCCGCATGATGTCTGAGCGGGACAGCATGTGATACCCGCATGATGTCTGAGCGGGACAGGGTGCTTGCTATTGATGCAATCGATTCTTCTGAATCCGAACTGATCTGAATATTCAGTACAGATGCACAGTTGACAATATGCCAAAAGGGGTTGGTATGTATGTGACAAATATGCCTCTATGCATGCCTCTCACCTGTGCATGGCACGCATTCAAGACGTATAAGTACATTATGATTATTATTCTAATTCTGTGTTCTCGGCAATCGCGACTTGTCTCAAAACTGAAAATGCTAGTCAAATTGATTGCCAGTAAATACATTATTTTTTTGAAAGTAGGTAAAAAATCATGATTTTTTGTGAAAAATGTCGCCATATGATAGCCTTTTTGTTATTTTCTGAGCTCGCAAATGACATTTTTCCAGTTGCAAATTGCGAGTTTGCAAGTGGGATTTTTGAGGGTTGAACTCAGAGTAACGTGCCATCAGTGTGAAATGTGACCAAATGCAAGACATAGCAGTTTAGTGTCTGTTAGTTGAACGTCAGTTTATTAGTTGAATTTTTGTTTCCATTGCTTGGTCAGCATGAACTTTCAGTTTAGTTTGTTTCAGTATGGGAGGATTGTATACAAATGTACCTTCATACTTGGAATGTAATTTTGACACAGGATGTGGAATTTTACCATTTGAGGGGACATTTTTACAGAAAAATAAAAAAAATGTTGTAGTCTCTGTGGAGATATAAAGTCGTAAAAAGGAAATTTCCAAAATAGTAATTTGTACTTTTTGTTGAATGATATTAGTCTTTTACAGTTTGGAATTTGAAGGCATACAGTTGCAAAAAAAATATCAGAAACATTTTGAGCTAAATTTTCTATATCTGTTCAGTTCTTTAGAGAGAAGTTACATTGTAAACATTTTTCTAGTGTGGTCTTTGCATTGTTTTATTATCAATTCCTAACTTATTATTCAATTCCTAACTGTGCTTTATCCATTCCAGCTCCAGCACAGTCTCAACCTTTGACTTATATTATGAGTACTGTGTACAGAGTTGTCTCCCTTCTCACTCAGTCCCAGACTGAAGATGCAAACAGTGTCAGGCCCTCATTTTCACCACTTTCAATATTGGTGCAAGGACTGGAAATCTTTGTTTGATACACAACTTGGTTTGCAACATTATAGCTGTTGGCTCCATGCTTGACTTAGTCTCAGTAGCAGTGTTTCAGGAAGCCAAAAACATAAGCTAGATCAATCTGCTGACAGACACTTTGACTCAGACTTTGTATAAGTCATTATTATTTCATCAGGCAGAAACTGATGTCTAATTGGTTGACCCTAACTCACTGTAGTTCTACCACAGTAGCTTGGTTTCTGTCATGATGACCTCCTGATTCATAGATAAGAATAAGCTCTCTCAAACATGAAAAATCAATCTTTTGTCTTAAAGCTGCTGTCTTCTTCTGACCCTTTTTCCCAAAGGAGCATTCATGCAGGACCCCATTAGGTCACTGAAGTGGTAGCTAAAGTATCCTGACCCATTTAGAAGAGGGAGAGTTTGTTTTTACAAATCAAGGAAAGAAGGGGTGATATGTCTGTTCAGGCTTTTTTGTGCTATATTCATTGGGTTATTTATTCAGTTTTCAAGGAACTGTTTGATGACCAGATGAATTTCTAACGCATACCAGCACATGCTTGGGCTGCTGTCCTCAACATAGTATTTGAATGAAACTGCTCGCTGACCAGCATTATTCAAGCTTTGTGATGGAATTTTGACCTTTCATCCCAAAAGAACTTAATTTGATCTGGTGGAACCTATATCAGCAGTACAATAGGTTACCATCTCAGGTCACTTAGCAGTGCAATAGGTTATTGTCCCAGGTCACTCAGCAGTGTGATAGGTTACCATCCCAGGTCACTCAGCAGTACAATAGGTTATTGTCCCAGGTCACTCAGCAGTGTGATAGGTTACCATCTCAGGTCACTCAGCAGTGCCATAGGTTATTGTCCCAGGTCACTCAGCAGTGCAATAGGTTACCATCCCAGGTCACTTAGCAGTGCAATAGGTTACTGTCCCAGGTCACTCAGCAGTGTGATAGGTTACCATCCCAGGTCACTCAGCAGTGTGATAGGTTACCATCCCAAGTCACTCAGCATTGCGATAGGTTACCATCCCAGGTCACTCAGCAGTGCAATAGGTTACCATTTTAGATCACTCAGCAAGGTTACCATCCCAGGTCACTCAGCAGTGCAGTAGGTTACCATTCCAGGTCACTCAGCAGTGTGATAGGTTACCGTCCTAGGTCACTCAGCAGTGCAATAGGTTACTGTCCCAGGTCACTCAGCAGTGTCTTCATGACATAGGTTACTTGCTTCTACTTGATATGTGGAGCAACATTTTATTCTCAAGACTGCATCCATTCATTGACATTTGCTAACTGAAGCCTATATCTCACATGAGACTCTCAGCTGCTTTGCACACATTAGGAGACTGGAACCATAGCCAAATCCAGGGCAAGGTTATGTAACTCCAGCCACATCCTATCTGTTTTCCTACTATATTATTATCTGCTAATGTATTGTAAGAAAAATGTTTGTAGTTTTTAGAAATATATGTTTCTTTAAGAATACATCCTAGATCATAATATGAGTAGACCCTTACAAATCCCCCTCCCTCCATCTTGCACTGACCGAAAATGCACTTCTGCTGCAGTAGTAACAGATAATTAATTGATGGGATTTGGCGCTTCTGCCCCAGTCCATAAAAGGGAGACAACCCTTATCTGCCTTCTGTCTTGTTAAGCAGAAAACTTTTATGCACTTTCATTACTAAAGCAAGCCAAAATATATGGATAAGATCTTTCTTAGCTTGGGAGCACTGGATCTGTGAGGAAGCAAATATTCTCTTATTGTAAAATGATCATGTAAATATTATCAAAGAAACAAACTTTTCTCCAAAATTGTATTTTTTTTTACACTGAAAAAAATAAAATAAAAAAATTGTTCGAATAATTATAGATATTACAGTACCAACATTTCACATCTTTACATTTATTTAGTTTGGAAACAATTTCATGTGGAATAAATGTAGAAAGGGCATGATACTGTGTAATTGCATTATTTTGCATTATTGTAACTATATCCCTTCTTTGGTTTGTAGGATTTATTGTGAATTTCATTGGCTAAGGTATGTGTGGCAAATTTAATCCCTGCTTACCACCAAATGCTTTTATTTAGTACTCATGAAGGAGGCCAGTTGCTAGAGCCTACACCCTGGTTTGCCATGTAATGTTATGTTATGCAATAACAAATCAAGTTCACCTTGACCTCATGTCCTATAATTTCAGATATCACCTTGACTTTGTGTTCTATATTTTTGTGTCACCTTGACTTTATGGTCTATAATTGCATCTATCACCTTGACTTTATGTCCAAAATTTCATGTCGCCTTGACTTTATGGTCTATAATTTCATATATCACCTTGACTTTATGTCCTAAAATTTTCTATATCACCATTACTTTATGTAACATCACTAATAGAGCATAATGATTTTCCATGCTCAAAGGCAAAACCAGAAAATTATATAAGAAATGCAAAGGACAAGTAAATGAAATATTAATTTGAATAACTTGTCAAAATATGGATCAGGTTTATTGTAATGAATAGCCTCCTACCTTTCAAGTACCTTTCTTCACTGATATAAGGTCATGAAAATTGCATTTTAGTTTTACTGGCAGCTTTAAAATATGATGAATTCCTACACCTTACATCATGCATGCCTATAAGGTCATGAGAGTTTACCATATTCTACAAATACTCATCTTAGAAACTGTTGTAGTCAAAAATATTTCTTGATGCTACAGTGGATAGCATCTTCAAAGATATTTTCTTACTAGTACAATCAAAATCATTTAGACATTATTCTGCAATCAAAGCTTGAAGAGGCATGACATGGACCAGAATTTGTATTAAAGTTGCTGATTTTATTTTATATTGTAATGTTTATATAAGAATCAGTGGTTACTTGATCAAAACATTCTAAAAATATGAAAATTCAATAATTTTTGAAAGTCGATTTGACTTTATTCAAACTGCTTTACTTGTCCCAAGCTTTTGCTTGCTCATCCTTTCTTTGCCTGCAATAACTGCTGTAAATTGTGATCTACATTATGCCATCATTTAAAGTCATGTTCAATAATCCATAAGCATGTCCCAAGGAGTTTTTGAAACTATTCAGCTCAATATCTTTTTCTCTTTTGAGAATAAAAAAGGTTTACAAAATTGACTTTTTATCATTAATTAATGCTGGACATTATCAGATTACGTATTTTCTATTACCTTTCATAATTGTAATGGAAGCCATCAATGAAATTGCCAGGCAGAGGTGCCATGGGACATGCTGTATGCTGATGATCTGATTGTGGCAGAAGATTCAGCAACAAGCCTTCAGACAAGGTTCATCAGATGACAAAGTGCCTTAGAAAGTAAATGCCTTAAAATCAATGCTAGCAAAACAGAAACCATGGTATGCTCAAAGATGAAGAACCCTTGGTAATAACTGACAGCAATGGAAATGTATTGAGGCAAGTGGAGACCTTCAAGTATCTGGGATCAGTGGTAAAAGCTATGGGAGGATGCATGGAGGATGTCAAGCAGAGGATCAAGGCAGCCTGGCAAAAGTGGAAAGACTTATCAGGTGTAGTCTGTGATTGGAAGGATGCCAGTCCGAGGTTAAGGCAGCCTGGTAAAAGTGGAAAGACTTATCAGGTGTCGTCTGTGATTGGAAGGATGCCAGTCCGAGGTCAAGGCAGCCTGGCAAAAGTGGAAAGACTTATCAGGTGTAGTCTGTGATTGGAAGGATGCCAGTCCAAGGTCAAGGCAGCCTGGCAAAAGTGGAAAGACTTATCAGGTGTAGTCTGTGATTGGAAGGATGCCAGTCCGAGGTCAAGGCAGCCTGGCAAAAGTGGAAAGACTTATCAGGTGTAGTCTGTGATTGGAAGGATGCCAGTCCGAGGTCAAGGCAGCCTGGCAAAAGTGGAAAGACTTATCAGGTGTAGTCTGTGATTGGAAGGATGCCAGTCCGAGGTCAAGGCAGCCTGGCAAAAGTGGAAAGACTTATCAGGTGTCGTCTGTGATTGGAAGGATGCCAGTCCGAGTTATAGAAAAATTATACAAAACATTGTTAAGACCAGTGCTGATTTATGGAGCAGAAACATGGTCACTAAGGAGAAAGAAGAAGACCTCCTAGCGAGAACAGAATGAGAATATTACATATGGATACTTGTTATCTCACTTAAAGAGAGGGAAAGGAAAGACATCCATCGAATAGTTGGAGTAGCTTGTATCACAGACAAGGTTCATGAAGCCAGACTAGAGTGATATCGGCACATGGAACAGAGGGAAGAAAACAGCAGCATCAGGAAGGCGAAAGTATATGGACAATGGAGCCAAGGATGGCAAAAGAAAAGATTGATAGATGTGGTACAGCAGGATCTGTAGAAACTCAGACTTGCTGCAAAAATACTGGTGACAGAGCTGAATGGAGAAGAAGAACCAATGTGGCTGACCCCTCTTCAGAGAGGGATTAACGGCCAGAAAGAGAGAGAGACTATGTATTTTGCTATTCTTGATGTACTAAATAAAAACTGTTTTAAGTTCTGGATCCATTTCTGTTTCAGTTCTATTTTTTCCAATGATGCCTTCTTACATGAAAAAAAACAAGAAATTGAAATATAAAAAGGAAAACTTAAAACATGGTTACAAAAATCAGCGTGAAGGAATACTATTTATATGTATGTAAACTAAGTATAGTCTACACAGCTAATTATTGTCTTTTAAGGAGTTCATCTTAAATTATACCCTTTCACGTAATATAGGCATATCCATAGGCAATTTATTTGAATTCCTTGGGACATGTGCATTTTAAAAATCAATTTTTGGACGCTTTATTTCAGTTGTGTTGAAATATGCAGAAGGAGACTTCCATAAAAGTGTAGTAGTGTACAGGAAACCTTTCCTGAATATATAATTTTTGGGTTGACATTGATAAATTAACTATTTGCTATTGTTCTCAATTGATACTGCATGCAGTTGAATATTTTTTCTTGGGGATATTTTATTATTGCAGCTCTATTCAGGTACTAATGTGTAAGGTCTGCCTTTTGAAGATCAATCTTTTGGTGAATCTTTTTTTTTCATTTAAGTTCTGCAAATAGACTGCAATGATGATGATATTCTAAACTCAGTCTCACTGATTTTATACTTTCAAATATTACAAAAAATTTCAAGGTACACAGATTTTCAGTGTTACCAAAGGTGACATGTATTTGAGCATGTGCACTAAATTTTGGTTTGAAGTATCAAATTTTAAGTCATGTGGTTTTTGCTTGCAGATGAAACTTTCATCCCCTCATGTAATAATATCTATCAAAATAAACAGGAGTTTTTTTTCTTGATTTCTTTGTCAACATACATGTGGTAATCCCCACATATAGATTCTGAAATCCTTTGACCCCAAAAATTTAAAATTTTCATGAAAAATCCATAATTTATATCAGTGTCTTGGTCTTACTATCATTGATGTTTTAATGTTAATTTGTTTCTAATGTTAATTTGTTTTTAATGTTAATTTGTTTTTAATGTTGATTTTAATAAGCCAATACAGTTGTCCTTTCCATATCTAATTCATTTAATTAATTGGGTTGACTGACAGTGCTCCACCTACAAATTTGTTAATGGGTGGGATTGGGGATAAATGTATTTTTTTGCAAATAGGGGCCTTTTGCTGCAGGTTGTGAGATTATAGCATTTGTACTGCTGGTTATTGTAAGACCAAAGTAAAATGGAATTAACTTGTCCTTCAGCTGAGATAGCAGTCTCCACCAGTACAAACATGATAAATTTTTATTATATACTCCCATTTCATTAAATAATAAAATTTTCTTTTAATTATTTCTCACAAAATTAAAGTGAATACTGATATGTTTGGAGATAAATATTCTTGTCTACATGCTGTTGGGTGAAACTTTTTTATTAAAAAATGCATGATTTTTTGGAACTGTCTGGATAAAATTTCATGCCAGGAGTTGTGATTAAAAACCCAGTATTTTCCTGGGAAATAAGGAGTTATCACATGTATGTGGCAATACATGTTAATGCATGCTATTAACTGGAGAGCTTCTTACAGCATTTTCATTTTGTTAATGCATGCTTTTGATCATGGATATTTTTATTGTATTCCCAGTACATGTTTGTTAATGCAATATATTAATCATGGAGCTGTGTTTAATATGTCCAGTACATATTTTTTAAATGCATGATAGTAATAAAGGAAATTCTTATAATATGCCCAAACATATTTGTTAATGCATGTTATTTATTTTGGGGCTTCTTATAATGTGTCCAATACATGTTAATGCATGATAATGCTAGTAATCATAAGCTTCTTATAATGTGTCTAGTACATGTTAATGAATGATATTAATCATGAAGCTTTTTATAATGTGTCTAGTTCATGTTAATGAATGATATTAATCATGAAGCTTTTTATAATGTGTCTAGTACATGTTAATGAATGATATTAATCATGAAGCTTTTTATAATGTGTCTAGTTCATGTTAATGAATGATATTAATCATGAAGTTTTTTATAATGTGTCTAGTACATGTTAATGAATGATATTAATCATGAAACTTTTTATAATGTGTCTAGTGCATATTTGTTAATGCGTGATATTAATCATAGGAATTCTATTAATGTGTCTAGTACATGTTTGTTAATGCATGATATTAATCATAGGAATTCTATTAATGTGTCTAGTACATATTTGTTAATGCATGATAGTAATCATAGGAATTCTGTTAATGTGTCTAGTACATATTTGTTAATGCATGATAGTAATCATAGGAATTCAATTAATGTGTCTAGTACATATTTGTTAATGCATGATAGTAATCATAGGAATTCTATTAATGTGTCTAGTACATAATTGTTAATGCATGATAGTAATCATAGGAATTCTATTAATGTGTCTAGTACATGCTTGTGAGTATATAAATATTATGGAGCTTCTTGTCATGTATCCAGCACTTGTTTGTTAGTGCATGGTATTAATCATGGATATTCTGATATTATTTTCAGTTTTATAATGCTTCAAAATATTAATAGAGTTATGCATCACTCACCAATAGATCTAAATAAGAAATGGTTAAATATATGCATCAGATTTATGATGACCACATTTTCCTATTTCAGTTTATTAGATATCCTGCTTATGTCTGCCTTTTTTTTATTTTACAGAATCTCCTGTAACACAGAGAGCTTTTCAATAGAGGGCACATCTATAGAGCATGAACTTGTTCCCATAGTGACATCCGATGTTAATGTTTATGGTGAGTTTCTTTACCAAGCTGGCATGTTAAAATAATAATATTTTTAATTGACATACTGCAATAATAGATCATTTGAATGCAAGAAAATGAATCAATTCTCATTTTTGTTTCATTACAAGTATTTTAGAAATACTTGCTGTCACCATTGCTTAAATGATACTGTAATATATTTTTTCATATTGTTTGAATCCTGTGCCATTTGAGCACCACCAATATCCAGCTGCAACAGCGTACAACCTCCCAAGGTGAAAATGACATAGCATAGCAGCTTTTTAGGGCTGAAAAAATGTCATGAATCTAATAAGGTATTGACCAAATAGAAACCTGTGGAACATAAACTTCACTTGAAAATGGCTAGATACACTGGTGAGATGTTGTTGCCATCATAAGAAGATAGATTTGTAATTTATTTTTGTGTCATACAGAAATCTGAATCTTACTAGGAGTACTGACAATTTTATTGCTGTCTCAAATTTTAAAAATTAAAAATTTCAGGGGTAGAAAGCTGGTTATATTTTAAATATGATCATCAAAATACTATGGTTTATCCTCATACTAAAAGATAAATTATGTTCCTGCATGTTTTAAACATTTGTATGACTGGAATCTGGAAATTGAATTCAGAATAAAATGAAAAGGCTCATACACATCTTGCTGTAGTGGAAAGGTTGCCATAGCACTATGGAAGTGCTTGAATCTGAGAATTTGACGTCTTTCCTATGTACTTTGGCAAATGTTTCAACACAGCTAGATATTTGTGATCATTATTGATACATAATCAGCTTGATTTTTGTGATCATTATTGATACATAATCAGCTAGATACTTGTGATCATTATTGATACATAATCAGCTTGATTTTTGTGATCATTATTGATACATAGTCAATGGTCAAGAACATAAATGATGTACCAAAGGTATACTTTGAATTGAAAAAAGACTGTACTCAAATGGCTTGTGCAGTCTGAGTTTCTAGTACATCTGAAATGTAAAATACCCCAAAATGCACATGACATTTGTCAAGTTAGGTAAAACCAGGTTGACAATGTAAGAATGAACAATAATACTCTTAAGTGTTTGGGATTGTGCTTTGCAGCCCCCTCTGTGAACCAGGTGTTCACCCTGGACTTTGAGACCAACCCCGTGTATGCAGAAGCTGACTTCTCACTCAAGATGAACGTTCAGCCAGTTGAGGTGGTTTATGATGAGGTAGTTTTCTTATTTATACTTTTCAATTTGTTGCATACATGAAATCCTTTCCGTGTATTACTGGCAATTCTGTGTTTATATACAGAGATTCTCAGATGGGTAATGATTTAATATTGAATTTATTCAACAAGTTGAATAATGTCCAGTTTTTGCAAGACTTGGTGAGAAAAGCTGGACATTATTGAATGAGTTTGATAATATTAAGTCATTACCCATTTGAGATTCTGTTTATCACATAGTTTTTATTACAAGGGAAATAGTTTAGGGAGAAAAAAGAATAATTTTGTTCATTCTGCTGCACCTTCAGTTGTTGCACATAAAAAAAAATAGTTCCAGACGCAGTTCTATAACTATTAACATTTAAAAAAGACTTTTGTACAAATTATAAATCATAGAGCACTGTCCTTCTGAATATTGAACATTTGACAGAGACAACATTTTTCAACATGGAATGTCCAGGGGAAATTCCATGCAATGTCACATAGTTTGACTTGGGTTAGGTTAAATGATCAAGAGTTCACACCAAAAGTGTGTCAGTTTCACCTGAGCATTCCAGTTGTTGGATATTCATGTGAAGATTAATGGATGCAGAAATATATTTGTGACTTGATACTTGCATTTTTGATTTGGAACAATAGTTAGACAGATTTTATAGAGTCAGAATTGCATAACTTAATAAGAAACATTAGCTGATTTGAACTATTTTACCATATAAAATTGTTATGGATGGATACAAATTTCTGTAAGTTTTAAGACTGGTTTATGTCCACATTCTTCCGTGAACATGAGTTTATTTACACGTATAAGTTAATATTTAAATCAATCTTGTATATAGGGTGGATTCCACATTACAGGTTTACTATCCACCCCTCCCCTCACACCTGCTATCAATTGACCAATACCTTTAGTTTTATTAGTTGTTGTTTGTTCTTGTTTTGGTGTTTTATGCCATTTTTCAGTGCATGTTATGAAATACATGTTGTATTGAGCCCCTGTTGGGTAAATTGGCTATATTCAGACAGATGTGATCATGTTTTCGCAGTTCCCTTTGGGTAATCTATTAGAAAAAGGTTGCCAAAATGTTGATAGTAAAAACAAAAAGTTTGCAAAGGCAGGGTAAGGACAAACTACCATGACCACAGCCAATCAGTAAACATAATACTGCACAAGAATTCCATTAGCTTATTTGGACCAATCAGTGTCACATACAGTGATATGTTGACATGTTGTCATATTAAAAATATTAAACTGCACACACGATATGTAAAGTGTACCAACTATATGATAAAAACATATGTAATAACCTTGAAAGTGTGAATTCCAGCATAGCCACTCATGTCCAATAGTTGTGTCAGAGTCTGTTCTTGAAATGAAAATTTGTTTGTATGCCCTCCCCCCTCCCTTTTTATTTTGTTGATAGTAGGATAGTGTTTTCTAATGGAGGGGGTATGGTAGTAGGATAGTGTTTTCTAATGGAGGGGGTATGGGGTGGTGTGTGTGTATGTTATTGAAAGTAAACAAAAGCAAGGCTTGCAATCATGCATTCTGGACCCTTTTATGTTATGTTCTTGAAAAGGTATAAAAACTATATAAAATGTTTTTTTTTCATTTCTTGTTGTTGTAGAGTGCAGTGATTGTTAAATATTCCAGGAAATAAAATTAAGACCCAGCACTAAGATCACAGAATTTTCACACTCAAACTCTGACACGACTTCAAATTTTTATGTCTGATTGGACAGCTGTTTGAAATTAGCCAATTAGATGTAAGAATTTAGATCTGAGTTTTGTTGTGACAATTTGCATTATCTTAGTGCCCAGTGCATAGAGCAGATTTTATCAATTCATCCCCACTTTAGATGCCCAATTTTGCATTAATGTCTTTTAAATTTAATGAACCCTCTTTTAAAAATGATTGATTGCATGAAAATCCTGCACAGACAATTTGCTGTAAGTCTAACAAAACCTGTAACTATCATGCTATCTCATACTGCACCTGTTAGTACTTTATTTCTAGATCAACTGCCAAAGTGAAGCACTTACTAAATGGCATTTGGCATTTGATCAATAACATGCTGTAATTGATTGTCTCATTATTAAATGTTTTTGCAGCTACCTTGGTAAAGTTGAACAAGGGCAGAAATATAGATTTCATTACTGGATATTAATGTCTTTGCTATTATGCAATTATGATGCTTGCAACATAGTGCCTTTGTCATAAAACATGGTAGTTGTTGTTTTTGCTTGCAACATAGTGCCGTTGTCATAAAACATGGTAATTGTTGTTTTTGCTTGCAACATAGTGCCTTTGTCATAAAACATGGTAATTGTTGTTTTTGCTTGGAACATAGTGCCTTTGTCATAAAATATGGTAGTTGTTGCTTTTTTCTGATAATGAAGATACACAGCTGTAAGTGTTATCTTTATTCATTTTTAAGTCATTTATTGCACACATCTTTATTCATTTTTAAGTTATTTATTGCACACATCTTTATTCATTTTTAAGTTATTTATTGCACACATCTTTAGTCATTTATAAGTTATTTATTGCACACATCTTTATTCATTTTTAAGTTATTTATTGCACACATCTTTATTCATTTATAAGTTATTTATTGCACACATCTTTATTCATTTATAAGTTATTTATTGCACACATCTTTATTCATTTTTAAGTTATTTATTGCACAAATTTTTAATCATTTATAAGTTATTTATTGCACACATCTTTATTCGCTTATAAATTATTTGTTGCACACATTTATTCATTTATAGGCTGTTTATCACTCATTTATAAATTATTTTTCAAACACATCTTTATTCATTTAGAAGTTATTTATAAAACACATCTTTATTCATTTATAAGTTATTTATCAAACACATCTTTATTCATTTATAAATTATTTATCAAACACATCTTTATTCAGTTTATAAGTTATTCATCAAACACATTTTTATTCATTTATAAGTTATTCATCAAACTCATCTTTATTCATTTATAAGTTATTTATCAAACACATCTTTATTCATTTAAAAGTTATGTATTACACACATTTATTTATTTATAAGTTATTTATTGCACACATCTTTTTTCATTTACAAGTTATTTATCACACATTCATTTACAAGTTATTTATCACACTTTTTTATCATTAAAAGTTATTTATCAAACATCAGTGTTCATTTTTAAGTTATTGCAGACATCTTTTTCATTTTTAAATTATTTATTGCACACATCTTAATTCATTTATAAGTTAATTATTGCACACATCTTTATTCATTTTTAAGTTATTTATCAAACATTTATTCATTTATAAGTTATTTATCACATACATTTATACATTTATAAGTTATTTATTGCACTCATCTTTATTCATTTATGAGTTATTTATCACACACATTAATTCATTTATAAGTTTTTTTTATTAAACATGTTTATTCCTTTACAAGTTATTTATCACATATATTTGTTGAATCATATTTAAAGAGAGTCTATTCATTGATACTGTTTTCATATAAAACACCCCCCACCCCCAAATTAAAACTCCTCCTTTATGAAAATGCCAGAATGGAATTTCCCTTCACTATGCTAATTCTGGAGAAATCACAGCATCCTACACTATGCTAATTCTGGAGAAATCACTGCATCCTACACTATGCTAATTCTGGAGAAATCACTGCATCCTACACTATGCTAATTCTGGAGAAATCACTGCATCTTAGTTTCACATATAGGCAGTAATAAAGGGCTTTTGTAATGTTGACAGCAAACCGTTGCATTAGGTACAGTTGGACCTCCATGAATTTGTTTAGAGTACAGAAAAGGGTACTGTCATGTAGTTAGGTAGTGATTTTCATTGAACTTTTGGAAAACAAGGTAAGTATTGTAGAATTTTAATTTTCTCAGTTTATTGCAAAATGGAGAAATGATGGAATCAGCAAAACTTAATGACATATTCATTTTCTTGATATGACCTACATATGCATGTACAAAGATTCAGTACTTATCTAGTTCATTCTTAATTACAGCATTCAGTAACAGAGGTCAAGGCTTTCTTCCAGCTACCGGCCAAGGTCAACCTTGACATGAATTTGGTTGCTATGGAGACATTCAACCAAGTTGCAAATAAAAGCAAGATTGCTCTCATTTATGCAATAGAACAACATAAGGTAATACCCATTTTATACTTTTGGACGGTTAAAAGATGGTACCTATTTTATATTTCACGACAGTTAAAAGGCAACACCCATTGCATATGTTAGGACATTTAAGAGATTGTGTGTGTGTTGGGGGTGGGGGGGTGGTAGTGGTCAGAAGGAGCTTATACAAAGACCCACCACCAATAATAATTAATTGGACTGAACAACATATTGTATTTCTTGCATGTTTTTTGGAATATTTTTTTTTCTTCTGTCCAGAATCAAAACAAAACCAAACTTTCCAAACCCACATGTATGATAGCAGGCTATTCCTTCAGTCATATGGTTATTTTACATGTGCATTTAATGAATGAACAACAACATCACTTGCTTAATTTTGTTTAATTTTGCATGTATATTGAGTCCACAATAAAATGCAAGCACTACTGAAACAACTTAACTTGTAAAATAAAGAGAATCCACTGTGTTTTAATATGTACTATCATCTACCACCCATGAAAACTTGCATAAATAAACTCACATTGGTTGCAGAGTTTGTTGTTAAATAAAACCTAAATGAAAGTAGATATGATAGGATGAATCTTAGTTGTAATTTTCAGGATAGTTGAAATAGTTGTGTAATTTGATAGAAGTTGGAAGAGTGGGTCAGTCCAGAATATTATAAACAGAACCATTGAACTCATCCAGTTTATACCAACATTTATATAATATTATTGTATATACTCACTTATAAGTTGAGGCAGCTGCTAGTATCACTTTTTAAAAATTCTTTGGTATGACTAAGCCAGGGTTCGAACCCACAACCATCCGCATCTGAAGCAGATGCTCCAACCATATAGGCCACTGGAGCTGTCTTGGTTTATATCAGAAAGATCTTGGATGAGTTCAGTTATGTGCAAGAGACTCTGCATTTTAATTAAGCTCTTGAAAAGCATTTTTATCAGACTTTAGTAAAATAGGTAAAATGGACATGATGTAGAATTTTGGAGATAGTTTACATAAGGTTGTGACCTTACAATATTATATGACTGCATAGTGAAATGGTCACCTGATAAGTTATGTAAGTCAGGTGAACATTGTCAGACCCACTTGAAACTCTTGTTTAAGTTTTGTTTTGTTTTACCCAGATGTTTATGATGACAATTATCAGCAACCTCTTCTAATGTTTTTTTTAGCCTACAATAGTGGAAAGTGAGACATTGCAGTCAGTTGTCTTGCAATTTCAGTTGTGTCAAAATTTTGTTATGATTTTGATTCTAATTTTTTTAGGCCATGCTTTGATTGTGTATGCAACATGCAGCATCCAGGTTCTGGATTCTGTATATTCATTTGTGTATTACATTACTTAGAAATGTATCATAGCCAGTATCATTTTAGAGGTAAATAAGAAATAATATGAGAATTTATAATGAATATAGAAAAAATATATGCCAAGAGAGGATGCACAAATTGATCTTTGCAAGGATGCCAAGAGAAGTGCATCTGGTATGGTTTATTAAAGAAAATCTATCTTTAGTAATTTTTTCACATACTTTTATACATGTGTCATAAAGCAGAGTGTATTATGTTATGATGCTGTCCATCTGTTTGTTACCAATTTTGTTTCCATGTAATAACTGTAGTCCTCACCAATCTATAGAATCCAAGATTGGCAAATGGCTTGTACTTGGGGTTAGGAAGAACCTTATTGATTTAGGGGTCAAAGGGTAAAAGGTTGAGGTCATTAAGAGAAGAAAAATGGTTTCCACACATTTAACTTCAGTTCTTGACCATCTGTTATCAAACTTGGTGGAGGGCTTGCACTTTGGATAGGAAGAACACTATTGATTTTGGGATGAAAAGATCAAAGGTCAATGTCACTGACTGAATGAAGAGAAATGGTTTCTACACAAGAACTTTAGTTCACATTTGCAGTTACCAGACTTTACAGAAGGCTTGCAAGTTGGAATAAGGAAGAAACCTATCAAGTTTGGAGTCAAATGGTCACAGGTTAAGGTTACTGTGAATGAAAGAATAAAAATGTACAACAACATTAAATTTGTCATCATATACATGGACCAAACTTTGCAGTTGGCTTAAACACAGGGTAAGAAATAAACCTATTAGTTCTAGGGTCATAAGGTCAAATGTCAAGGACACTGAATAAAAAATGGTGTTTCAGCACAGTATTGTTTGTTCCACATAACAGACTTTGTAAGTGGATTACTTTTGGAGTAAGGAAGAAGCCTATAACTTTTACCTTCAAAATAGATCAAAGGCAAAGGTCTACAACTGAAGAAAAGTGGATCTTGTACAGAAATGTCAGTTAACTACATAAGGACTATTAAATATGAGGCAGGTTTATAATGTGCAATTCATAGTACTGTTGTTATTTATTACTTTCCTCCAAAACACATGTACTGACTACGTCTTGCATATCTGATATTATTTCCTTATAACCTATATATATATATATATATATATATATATATATATGGTTATAGGGTGATGATTGCAATGGTTTCCAAGTTATGATCCCAGGGGCAAGTACCTTAAGCAGGGGCACATCTTAATGTCTGCACTGAATATAGGTTGATTTTGTATCTTCATGTCCTTGAAACTTACTTTGGTTAGGATGGGGATCTCAACAGTTTCCAGCTTGCAGGAGAAAGTCCTCTTACCCAGGCACATGGCCCAGGGTTTGTATGATATATTTGTCTGATTTCATCTCCTTGTGTCCTTCAAATTCATATATAGTTATTGCGTGGGATCTCAACAATTTCTAGGTTATGACCCAGGTGCAACTTTCCCCACCCCTGGAGCAAGACTGAAGATATAATTCAAAAACCTGTTACATATATCATGGTCCAAGCCTCTATGATGATACATGCTAACTTAGTATTAAAGAATTTGTCTGAGATTTACTGCCTCTCTTCCTCCCTAAAATTTTAAGGTCATTGTGCACATTTACAGACCACAAGCAGTTATACCCCAAAGTTCCAAATATGTATCTTCAACCATGCAACACTATTGCTGGATGGATGGACAGAAGTACAGATTGGCAGGACAACATAATCCACAATCCACACCATTTTTTAAGAAACAAGGAAATTTATTTTATTACTGGTAGCGTATATTAGGTATGAAAATTTGTAATTGTTTAATAAGAACAGTTTTGTCTGTGAGAAGGTACAAAAAAAATTTTGATTTGTTTGATTGATCAGATGTGCAACATACAAAACAGTAATCACAATTTCATATTACATTCACTCCCTTCTACCTGTATTCTGTTCTGTACTTTTTCTCTAGGATTGTTTTTAAAAATCTAATTTGTATTTTGGTACTTTAAAAATCTAATTTGTATTTTGGTACTTTAAAAATCTAATTTGTATTTTGGTACTTTAAAAATCTAATTTGTATTTTGGTATTTTAGACCGTCCACCTGGCTATTAACATGAAGTCTCCCTATGTAGTGATACCTGAGTTTGGAACATTGCACAGGTATTGTTTTCTTTTTTGGGGTACATAAAGTTTAAATATTTAGTAATTTAATTACTTTTGTATTTTTGGAATGTCATTTTTTAATACCGATTTCAAAGTTGTATTTAATGAGGTCCTGAAATTTTTCATAATTGTTCCTGTAGAGACTAATCTACCTACAATAATTCATTGACTGCATGTATTTTTTGCAATTACTGGAAATTGATATTCACTGCTTAGATTGAAAATTAGACAATTCAAAAATGTCATCTCAAATTGTCAGATGTCTCATCCATTTGTACCATGTTAAACCATGTTTTGACTGAAAAAATATCCAGGAATGCAATGATACTGAAAAATATTTGTATTCACCTAGAAATCTATGAGCCATAGCGACAGCTATTACTTTGTGTACATTTATGTAATGCAAATTATATCCCGGATATTTTATTCTATTCCGGATATTTTATTCTTATAGTAGTAATTAAAGGCTACTAAGAAAATTTAGAAAAGTTTTGAAAAGAAAATGTGTCGGCTGCAAAGGATAATTCTACTTGTGCATGGCTGTCTTTTTGTAGTCTTCTTGGTTTAAACCGCTTGGTTTCAATGTTCTAAGGCAGCGTATCCAGTAAGATTCCTTTTCCTTCCTGGTTTTGGAACTCCAGTTGGGGTTGTTAGCAATTGCGATAAGTGTTATATCACTGAAAGTGTGGCCAGGAGAGGAGAAGTGTTCTGCGACCGGGCTTCTGTACAGCTTCTTTGTCATCCAATCAGATCTATGAAGGTTTATCCTTTTGTGTAGCTTTTCAGTTTCTCCGACATACTGAAGGCTACAGATCTTACATGTGATGAGATAAATTACATTCTCTGTTTTGCACGTTTTGTTTAGACCATGTATGTTTAGTTTTTCTCTAGTCACTGTGCTAGTGAATGTCCTGGTCTCTATCATATGTTGACAGGTTTTGCATCTTTTATTACCACAGGGGCCAGATTGACTAGGGTGGTCTTGACTAGTGATTGGCGTTAGCTTCGCCCTGACTAGGATGTCCTTGAGGTTTTTTGGTCTCCAGTAGGCTATTACAGGTTTGTTCGGAAGGATTAGCTTTAGTACGTCCGACGATTCCACGATGGGCCAGTGTTTTGCAATGATTTTACCTACTTTGGGGTTGTCTGGATGGTAGTTCAGGATAAATGGTATCCTATCAGCCATTTCCTTCTTTCCATATTTTAGTAGGTCATCGCGGTTTGTTTGTTTAGCCCTTTGGGTTGCCTCCGCAATCAGGTCTTTGTCATAGCCTCGGTAAATTAAATGTTTAGCCAGCTCTTCAGACCTTTCTAGGAATGTTTCATCGTCCGAGCAAATTCTGCATATCCTCAGTGCCTGGCTACATGGAATGTTCCTAATGCAGTGTTTTGGATGACAGCTGGTTGGGAGGAGATACTGGAGTTTGTCAGTTGGTTTCGAGTAGATGTCTGTATGTAGTTTGTTTTCCACCAGTCTGGTTGTTGTGTCCAGGAAAACGTGGTTTGAGTTGGAGATTTCTGCCGTGAATTTTATTGAAGGATGGAAGTTGTTTGCCTTTGATATGAAGTCATCCAGACTTTCTCTTCCATGTTGCCACTTCATTTCTATATTATCAATAAAGCGTACCCACTGGTATGGTGTAAGTTCAACCGATGCTGAAAGCTGACCCTCCAGTTTTCCCATAAAAATGTTAGCATACAAAGGGGCCATTTTTGTACCCATTGCGGTTCCATTGATTTGGAGGTAGTTTTCTTCATTAAATTCAAAGTTATTGAGTTTTAGGACAAGCTTCAGGAGTTGGACTAGGAAGTGTGTGGGTGAATTGTTTACAGTTCTTGTTTCCCATGCTTCTCTACACGCCTGTATCCCATCGTTGTGCGGTATGTTAGTATACAAAGATGTGACGTCTAAGGAAACAAGCAATGTATCTGGCAGTAATGGTTCGCTTGCTTTGCTTTTTATGAGATAATCTGTCGTGTCCTGAAGATATGATGGTAATTTGTGGACATGTGGTCTCATAAAATGATCTAAATGTTCGCAATGTATCCGCAACAAGTTGATATAGGCTGGTTGAGACATAATACATCTAAAGGTTTAATTCATGTAGAAACAGCCATGTAGAGTTTTGCAAACACAACCGTTTTTGTGTTTTATTTGTTTGTTTTGTCTATGTTTTGTATATGCCTTTAAAAAAGACTCATTAAGAGTTGAAAGCGCTCAGGCTAGTTAGATACTAGTTTTGCACTGTTCGTCGTCAGTTTATTGCATCTATGTCAATCAATCCCTGACACACGTGATCCCTTGCTGGATCCAGTGCGCTTGAAAGGGCTGTTATTCGCCATATGATTTGTATTCTTTATATATATATATATATATATATATATATATATATATATATACAGTAATGCATTTGCAGAATAATTAAATTTTTTTTGTTTTGTAGAGGAGGTAATGTGCTGATAGTCGATTTGGGAATGCTGCAGATCAAAAGTGAACTTCAGCCAAAGGATGTTTCTTTGGAGGTAATATTTCATCTGTTTTTTTCTTAATTAAACGGTAAATTCTTTTTATCGTAAAGAGATTTTTCTCATGATAAAAGAATTTGCAGAAATCCTGAAACATTTATTCTGATGCTATTTTTGAAATACTGATGAGGTTTGACAATATTGGCACTGAGTCAGTATGTGTAAACTACTGTGAAGTCACCATTTTTTGTGAGATACCAATTTTCATGGGGTACTGTTTTTGTGCTGTACCAAATTTCATGGTCTACCATTTTTGTGAGATACCAATTTTCATGGGGTACCATTTTTGTGCACTACTAATTTTCATGGGGTACCATTTTTGTGCAGTACTAATTTTCATTGGGTACCATTTTTGTAGAGTACTAATTTTCATAGGTTTTATTGTTTCTACAAAAATAAAATTTAAAGACCAAGCAAGTAGTGGTCACTCTGTAGAAAAAAATAGGACCCCTTCTCCAATCCTTGAATTTGGTACTGACTTCAATGTATTTTTTGTGTGCAAGATCATGAAAATTGATACCTATGAAATTAAATAAAGTAGATTATCATCTGGTGTTTCATATGGTATGATTGGAATTAACATATGGCAGCTTGCCATGAACAAATTGTTCATTTCATGACTGAAGCTGAGCCACAACATTCCAGAAGTTAAATTTTGGTTACTGTTAAGTTGATGGTACTATTTACCAAGGACAGTTGAAATTTGCTACTTTTCCATTCATACTTTGTCAGAAGGTTATATTTTCTTACAATGCTTGACAAATATATGACAGTTCGAGCTGACAGTAATGCCAGGCTTATTCAATGTTGTCAGTGCACTTGTCTTAGTGATTTTTACAGAGGATGAAATTAAAATGACAACAATGTCAGCTGGACAATTTTCTGCCAATGAAAGGTTATTTAACAAGTTTAATCATATATTGTCTCATAAATTATTCATAACACATTAGTATATAAATCTTGTCAAAGCAATTACCTAAAGCTGCATTTACTACAACTTATGTTCAGTTATTGTTCACCTTGACTTAGGCAAGGTGAGACAGATCATGATCATATTCTGCTCATATTCATAGAGTTATGGCCCTTGATCTTCTTAAAAATACTCTAGCACCAACATATTATTAGATTTCAAGCAATTGGCCTTGAAGCATTGTCTGAACAAAAACTTGGACTAATCTGAGGATGAATGCGTTCACACATATTTTTTAAGTTTTATTATGTTTATTAACCATGATAGTGCCATTCGCCATATGCAACCATGATAGTGTTAGAACTGCCATTTGCCATAACAACAATGATAGTGTTAGAACTGCCATTTGCCATATACAACTATGATAGTGTTAGAACTGCCATTTGCCATATACAGCCATGTGAACACCATTGCTTCCAAATTTACTTCAACCAGATGTCAAAGTTCATTCAAGCAAGAGTGTTGACAAGTTTGATGATGAGCATGTTCTTTACAGTTATGTCCCTTATCATGGATACTTTTAATTTACAACCATTTGTAGTTTCTACATTTATTATTAGATTTCTACCAAGGTTTTTGTGAAGTTTCACCTCAACAAGAGCTCGGTCAAATTTAATGATGAGCACATTTTGCATAATCATGCTAGAACTATTGATCATCTTTAATTGGCATTGTGAATACAAAGCCATTTGAACTCTTCAGCTTCCACATTATTATTAGATTTCAGCCAAATTGGTTGTCAATCTTCATCATACCAAGAACTCATATGATTATGATGAACATGTTCAGCATACATTTCTTAGAGTTACGGCCTTGATCATAGGCACTGTTAATTCACAGTCTTATTGCACACTCTAGGGTTCCACATTTATTGTTAGATTTCAACCTAATTTTTCATGAAGCTTGATCTGAACAAGAACATGGACAAATTGAATGATAAGCATGTTTTGCACCTGTTTCTTACCTTTACGACTCTTGAACAACTTATTCTATTCCAATTTGCATACCATCATGTAGGTGGGGTATGTAGTAATCCTCTGCACCTGTTTCTTACCTTTACAACTCTTGAAGAACTTAGTATTGATATTGCTGATTCACCCAGCCCCACATTCAAACCACATCATCACTTGGATTTTACTTCATTAGGAAATGTAAATCATTGGATTGCTTGTGCATCACAGTTCTTTGCTAATACAATTTATTTTCTTTTCCAATTTTGTATACCTTCATATATGTAGGGTATGTAGTAATCCTCAGGTCCACCCTACAGTCATTAGTACAGCTAAAGTCTTGCAGCTTTTGTTTGACTGCCATGATACTTCATGAATACTATGGCCATTACCAGAAGATGTGAGTATCAGCAAGTTACTTTGCACCTGCAATTCTTATCAAGAGTTATTGCCCTTTTTGTCTTGTAGCAGTGTGTGATACAATGTTTTTAGTGCAACTAGTCCCATATTTTTTTTATAGATTGCCATTAAACTTGGTAAATATTATGATCATGATGTGAAGATGCACTTTGTACCATAATTTTAGTTAGAATAATTGCCCTTTTCACTTTGTGCCCCAAATTTAGTTACATTAATTGCTCTCGTAGCATTGTATGATGCACTAGATATCTCTCTATTTGTTTTATAGCTTAATGCAGTGTATTACACAATTTCATTAGCACAAATAGTCTCAGTTTTTGATGGTTTGCTATGGAACATGCTCAGTATCATGTATTTTATGATCATGATCTGATGATTTGCAAATCACTATGTTCTCACAATAGCTGTTGGAGTTGTTACGTATTGTAACTGAATGCAATTTATGATACAGTTTCAGACTTTTTCCATGGAACTTGTAAATTTTGTAGTCATGGCCTGAAGATACATATACTGACAATCACTTTGCTCCCAAAATTTTGTAAGAATTGTTACCCATTTTGTTTTAAAGCTTAATGCAGATCATGATACAATCTCATTAGCAAACTAGCCCTACAGTTTTTATGGATTGCCATGAATCTCAGTATGGTGTAGAGGTGGTAATGTGTTTATGTGAGTGAATAGCTCACCATTCCTCAAGTTCTAACTAAACATGCAAACTTTGTTTAATTACCTGTATTTGGTGAAACTAAATATCTCATTCTTAGCAGTTTGATTCTTTCTTTCTCTCTCTTTCTCTCTCTCCCCCTCCCTCTCTGTCATAGAACACGGGCAGTTCAAAATTCCTATAGAAATTATTAATTAGTTTGATGGATATTCATTTTAATCATTTGGTTTGAATATCTTTTAACAATGATCAATAAAGAAACATACATTCTGTTTTATATATGTAAATGCATCCAGTCCTGGGCTGGTAGTGATGGTGGTTGGATTACATTAGCCTGGTTAGTGATATCTTCATCTTAACATTAGTAATCCCATTGAAAGCAGTAGTTGTATGATTAGTGATTAGTTCTTTATAAAGTTGTCTTAAAAATCCAAACACAAAACACACCATCCAAGGTTTAAATCACTTTAAATTACTTTCAGGATATCACCATGTCAGAGATAGGGGCCAGGTTGTATGACCAGTTCAATGTTTCTATCACAGATGTTAAAGTACTCCTGGCTGATTCTGGTAAGGGTCTATTTATTTCATTTCAACCCAGTAAGTAGGGCACACTCCATGTTTTACTCCTGCATTGTGTATGAATATTCAAACAATATACACTGAATCCTGTCTTTACAAAAGACAATTTTTAGACCACATTATTTGTTCTTTATAGATATTGGGTTTTATTTTGCAAGTCAAATCAAGACAAGTGGTTTATGAATAGGTGTCTTATTTGTTTATGTTACTGGCAAGACAAAAGTGAGAGGCAAGCTTATAATTGAAAACTGCTTTGAGGTTGTAAAAATGTTTTAAAAATATTTTTAACTGTGAATGCTGGATTTATCATTAAGCAAGGACTAGACATGGTAAAATAATGGCATTTACTAAAGCGATGCATATTAGAAAATATTCCCATGAAAATAATTGTCTGCAATTAATATAATCAATTAGGGGAGCTATGGTCCTCCAATATGCTTTCCTGTTTGTCATAAGAAGCAGCTGATGGAGGCTAGAACCATGGTGGCTCAGTGGTTAGCTTGCTGGATTTGTGACCAATAGGGTATAGGTTTGAATCCTACCATCAGATTAGCCTGGAATTGCTACCAAGGTTTGTCTAGCAGCAGTCTACTTTTACTACAGTGGTCTTGGCATTAAATAACCTTCTTGCATTGCTGTGCCATAAAACACCAAACCAAATCTAATTCCCACTTATTTAATCTCATCAGAGCAAATTTTAGCAAGCATGGCCTTTTGCAATGCACCCATTGCTAGTAGCTCTAATTGGCTCCATGTCCTTAGGCACACTGTGATGATTGCAAGATTTGATAAATATTTGCATTTGCTTGACTAGATGCACCACACTTCTATAGGCTGTTGAATAAAGTGCACACACAATTGTTAACTGTTGGTCTATGAGAAATTGCAGTGAAATCATTGGCGACAAACAGTCAGTAGTCACTGATGCTGTCTTCTAATTCCCATCTGCCTTACAGGTGATGACTGGCACACAGCCCAAGTTCAGCCCAACTCCCAGTACCATATACTTCCTAGCATGCAGCTGAACATGGACTTTTATAACACTGTCAAACCAGACTACAAGGACCTTCCTCAGTAAGAGATTGATACCCAAACATATTTAAGGCAACCAGCCTGAAGTGTTTTCATAAAATTCAATATGAAACTGTTTAATATCTTTTTTAGGCTCATGCATTCTCTTTATTGTAAATATCTGATACTTAATTTTCCAGTCAACATATTCTCAAAATTTTTTAAAGTTTTCAGTAGTACATCAAATTTCTGGACATCAGGTATGTTTGTTTTATAGAGCCAATGAAAATAAAAACTAAATTTGGTATGTAAGGAATAATTTACCTAAACTCAGTTGCCAAAATATATGATTGAATAGACAGTTGTTTGACTGCAAATACTCTTTATTTACCCTAATTGTCATGTGGATTAACTGAAGGTGTTGACAGTGGTAAGTGATAAAAATAACTGACATTTTTCTTGACTTATTTTCCATGACTTGCGATCACACAGTCAATGTCCAAACAAGGCATCAACATCTATGACATACAGTGTTTAAAAAAAATCTCTCTGACACAGTAGTTTTACAAGTTCTTGTCTTATGAGTAATTTTAATTATCAAATTTTCTCTTCATAATTCATTTCAAATGTAATCGGTTTCGATCTTCAGATCTTTAGAACCATTAATTATAAGTTACTGCATTTGTATGGGAAAATATGAATGAGTTTTTTCATATGGATACTGCACGACCTAGTTCATCCACAAACAAATCTAATACACTGAAACCTAAAGTCTGCTACATGAGTGTGCATGATTTGTATACAGAGTAGTTCCTTTAGGCACACAGGTCTTACATGTGAGTGCAGTATGAGAGTTCAATATTGTAAAATATTGCACGATTCTGACAATGTAAAGTTAATGGAGAAAAAAAGGAGTTTATAATAATAATAATACTTATCATCTGTGATTTGATTCCTGTGCCGGTCAGAGTGATTTGGCTCACTGGCATATTTTGGCAGATCCACATCATATTTAGAATTGTAGTGTAGAAATAGCTGCAAGCTAATTGTAGATGAGAACAAGTTTAATTTCAGTTACTCCTGAGTAGTCATATTTCAACTCTTTCTGAATATTTTTGCATTTTCAGATATACGTGTTTGCATTTTCATTTCAGACAGAAAGTGATCACAACTCTACCCAGATTTGAAATCAACATTTCTGACAAACGCCTGCATGTGCTATATAAATTCTACCGCAACTTCCCATTTCCGTCTAGTACCAGTATGGTCACTCTTGCTGAAGACACAGTTGATGGAGCTAATATTCCTAGGGCTGCTTCTATTCTGGTAATTTTCTTAAAAGTTTGTTTTATTCCTATTATTTTAATGTTGTTTTTGAGTTTTGTGCAACCTTAAATACTTGGAAAAACTGAGATGTATAAGTAATCATAAATCTGTATTACATTTTTTAGGGTCATCACCATTTTGAAATGTTCATTTGTAATCATGTGCTTTTTAGGTCTTTTGTATGATTAGGATTGTTAAGCTGGTTTGACTCTTACATTTTTGTGATGTCAGCTGAACTTAAACATTTGAATTTCTCTTGCTGTTTGAGTACATTTTTGTGTATGTTGGAAAACTCCATTTTGCAGGTAAAATTGATACATGAGTTATGCACATATCAATTGATAATAAGAATAACTAATGTATAATTGTAACTGTGTGCGAATTAATAATGGAATAAAGACTTTGAAATCTTTGGTTCAGCCTGTCACCTTGTTTTTTATTTTGTTTGTTGTTGTTGGGTTTAACTGCACTTTCAGCACATTAGCTATATCATGCTGAGAAAATTGGAGCTAAGTGCATTTCCCAAGGACACACCAGGTAGCTGATCCATTGCTGGTCTGGGCAGGTATTGAAGATTTGACCCTTAAATTTCAAGTCTAGTGCTATACTGACTGAGCTACTGTGGCTCCCTTGTACTCAAATGTTTGCACTCCCATTATTAGGACAGATATCCAGTCATGCAGAAATGAGTCACTTCAGAGGGAGCATCCACTTAGAAGAAAACTGCCTCAGAAAGGAACGTTGCAACCATTTAGCTCGCACATTTCCAGACAGGTTGTCCTGACCAGCCAGACACTTCAAAGAGCCAGTCACTCAGTGCACACAGATGATGCATTATCTATATATTATGGGTCGGTGGTTCTTCCCGGGGTTTTCCAGGGTTCTTCCTCCACCATTAATACTGGCCGCCATGTATAGCCTATCTTGTGCTGAAAAATGGCGTTAAACCCTATAACAACAACAACAACAACATCTATATATTACTGTAGATTATTTACTGTATACCTTAATTGATCCAATTAGTCAAATCCTCAGATGCCATATTTGTTTAATTTAGTAATAATATTAAATAGACTAAAAAACTTCTACACCTCCATGTTTATTTTTAAAAAATAACCAGTAAAATAGCAACTTCAGCTTGGAATCACAACTAATAAATGTTTGTGTTGTTCTCAGGAACTGGTGTTTGAATAGTCTACCATCAGGCCATGGAATTGCCTTCATTACCATAATTATCATGTGAATTAACTGAAAGTGTTGTCAACAGGCTGCAATAAAAAAACAGCTGACATACTCCATAAGTCAAGGTCAAACTGTTCCCTAATCAAAGCATGCTGTGCGTTTGTTGCATTGGTAGATTGGCATTACAGTATTGAAGAGATCCAAGTTAAGTTTTGATATTGCTTTGTTTGACCATGAATACTGAGGCTTCAAATTATGCCTATTTTATCATGTTTCAGGATCTAAGAGAATGTCAGTTGGAACCATCAGTTGCTCAATTGAAGAGAATCAGGCGAGCTGTACTTGGGCGCCACTTAGTGGATGACACTAAAACTTCAACTAAGAAGGATGATGAAACAGTAATTAGACAATTTTCAGGTAAAAATTAATAATTCTGCTAGAGGATTAGGAAAATAGACTATTGGTTGTACAGTATCAAAATAAAAGAACTATACTGTTTTTATCCTGTAAATAAAGAAAAAAGGAAGGAATGGAGTAGAAAGGTTTTGAGAATTATTGCATCTTTTCCAGTTTACATATTTACAACAAAATGCATGCGTTGGTGCTTCAGTTATAATTAATACATTGCTAATGTGAAAAATGTGAACTGTTGTTAGATTCTTAAAAGCTGTCATTTATAAAATGTGAACTGTTGTTAGATTCTTAAAAACTGTCATTTATAAAATGTGGTTACTGTAGATATAGACCATTTTAACAGTGACACAAAAATGAAATGCAGCATAGGAGGAAATTCAATGCAGAATGAAACCAAATGAAATGCAGAATTAGCACAAATTAAGAATTCAGGATGATGAATTATAAACAAGCGTGGAATGAAATGAAAATGCATTTCATGAATAGATTATTTTCAACCTGCTGCTGAATTACCATGGTTGAAACCCTTTTGCATGTTAACCAGGCTCATAAAACAGAACCTCTAATAAGCCAAGTCATTGTTCTTATCAAAGTAAACATAACAAGTAACTCACATTGATGTGATGACATCATCACCTGTGGTTTTATCTGTACGCAATATTTATTTGAACTACAGGAAATAATTCAGTTTAGTGACACATTCTCAATACCAGTAATTTGTACAAATTGCAGTTAAAGTTGTATTTAATCTTCTGTTAACCAGGTTTCAACCAGATATCATATACTGAATAATACATAAATTGTGCATTATACAACTTGTTTTTTTACAGATATGGCTGATATGCCAAGAATCAGTAGGGATGAACAAGAGGAAGAAGATTGGAGTAGGTTAGTATCCATCATTTGTCTACTGAATCAGTAGGGATGAACAAGAGGAAGAAGATTGGAGTAGGTTAGTATCCATCATTTGTCTACTGAATCAGGAGAAGTATAATAAAGCTCAGAATCTTGGTTGCAAGAGAGTCCATAGAAATCATGGTTGAACGGAAGCCAGAGCTTTCAAAATTGATCCAGATTGTAGGAGCTGAAAATAGCATCCATATATCATCAATAAATTTGGAGATATTTTATTTGGATATTTCTGGTAAATCCTGTATTTGAGTCTAGAAAGTTTTATAAATTCAGTGCCAAATTTTTATTATCTAAACTGGTCAACCAATAATTTGGTTTCAGTTTCAGTGAAGTCAAACCTGTAGATGATGATTCATCAGGAAGCAACAACATTAACATCCTGCTCCGGTTCAATGTACGTGAAATGGTTGTACAGTTGAACAGGTCTTTTGACAAACTGGAGAAACCGTACCTTATGTTCCGTGCTGACAGACTTCACTTGGATGCAGCCATCACGGCTCACGGTGTTGTTGCTCATTCCAGTCTTGGAGCTGTACAGCTGGTGGACAAGATGCATATTGGTAGATCATAATCTTTTCTGGTTTTATTACATATTCATGTAATCTTGCTAGCTTGATCTTTTTTTGGTTTTATTACATACCCATGGAATCTTACTAGCTTGATCTTTTTTGGTTTATTACATACCCATGTAATCTTACTAGCTTGATCTTTTTTGGTTTTATTACATTCCCATGTAATCGTACTCACTTGATCTGATGTTCAATTTAACTGTTCAAACTGTATTTCTGTATCACACATCCAGATTGAAACTTCTTAGGTGTCTTCTTGGATGTTCACATATTGATACTTTTACATGTAGTGAATCAGACTTTCATAAATTCTGATTTATTTTGAATTTCATTTATGCAATTAAGCTAAATTTATTTAGAAGCAGAAAAGAAGGATTTTGTAAACAATGTAAAATCAATTTCATGTTTTGTTCCGAGAAAGGGGAAAGAATTCAGTTTGGTTTGGCTTTTGAATATAACTGGGATATACTGTATTAAACTCCTTTCTTCCACCGTCTCAAAACACGAATGCAGTTTTGTGTAGGTATCACCTGCATTAGTCAAAAGTGAGATATATAGATATCACCTAAGGATCTGCTTGTGTAAAATAAATGCTCGAATTGATCTGATCAGTACATTATGACATGATCTACAGGAAGAGTAATACAGGTCATTTATGCATTCAGTACTGACTATTTCAGAAGCAGGTGTCATCTTTTAGAATTGTATTACACATACCTTTAAATGGTGATTATTCAGTCTATTTGGATCCTCCTTTATCCATATTACTTTGGATGGTAATTATTTACATGTCCCAATGAGCACATATGGCTAAACTCAATGTTAAATTACATGGACATATTTGGACAAGGTCATCCTAGTGGTGTGATCTAGAACAGTTATCAGGATTAAATATTGTATGCATTGATATCACGATGTGTTGAAAATAAATTTTGTACTACCCTATATATGTGCTCTTGATTTGATCCACTTTAATGCCTGGCTACCTTTGTAAAAGTCCATTATGATTAAAAAGTTTTGTCTGGAAGTTTCTTGATTGCAGTTGTGGTGGAAAGCAGTCATGAATCAGGATTGAATAGGCTTTATTTAAACTATGTAAGCATTAACTTTTAGAACAACAATTAATATTTAATTTAAAGATGAGTAAATACACCTGTATACACGACCACACAGACTTACACTATGCAGTATGACATCATCAATATCATGTCACTTGTTTTGTATCATAGCACCATGAAGTCTGATGGCCATTGGATGTAAATTGGCATTTGTGTCTGATTAAGTAATCATCAAGAAAAATGTTATAAAATAATCACAATAACAGTCCTGTAAATTAAATTAAAAAGTAAATAATAATAATGATAATAATATTAATAATAATAATAATAATAATGCTTTATTTATAGAGGGTGATTCATTAGTCAAGAACTATTCTTCCTTGAGGCCTTCTTAAGGAGAGTATAACAATGCACATTATATGAAGATAGCAAGAATTACTGTTTATTTTAACATATTTAGTATTAAAATAGTAAATTCCATTATCTATTAGAAAACATACATGCTCGTGATATCTCTTTTTAAATACTCTAATATTTTCAGCAGATTTTACATGTAGTGGAAGCTTTTTCCACAGAACTGTACCAGAGTACTGGAAACTCTTTTTAAAAATTGCTCTGTTCTTGGTTTTGGTGCTAGAAGGTTTCCATGTAATATTGATCTCAACTGGTATTGTGTTGAAAAAAGGCCTGAATAAGTCCTGAAGATACTCTGATGCAGTTCCATGTAGACATTTATATAGAAGAACTGCCTTGTGAAAATCTATCCTGTCATATATTGTGAACCGTTTGAGTTCTGTAAACAATGCTTTTGAGGGATGATCAATAGATGCATTGAAAATTATGCGTGCTGCTCATTTCTGAAGTTTGTAAATCCTGTCAAGCTCAGATTTAGCACAGTTTCCCCAAACATTTGAACAATAATCCATTGTTGGAAGAATATAATGCTTGTAGTATAGATTGCGAGTTTCCATAGGTAAATATTTCTTGATTCTGCTGAATAAGGCAATTTTGGATGACAGTGTTTTACAGAGCTTATCAATATGGTCATTCCATAATAAGTTATTATCTATGGTCACTTTTATGTTTGACATTTTCTAATGGATGATTATTTATTGCAAGAGATAGTTCTGGGTTCCCTGACTTGTGTAGCTTTTGTGATGTCCCCAAAATAATACATTTTGATTTACCTTCATTAATTACCATCCTATTTTGTTGTGCCCAGTTTTGGACTCTAATAAGGTCTGAGTTTAATCTCATTTGGATAACTTCACTATCAGAACTAGATGTATACAAGGTTGCATCATCTGTAAACAAATCTGTATTTGTGGATTCATTATTTAATGGTAGATCATCGATATAGATAAGGAAGAGGAGAGGGCCAAAAACTGAGCCTTGAGGGACCCCTGAATGAATAGTGCAAGTTTGAGAGATAATATTGCCAATGCTTACTTGTTGAGACCTTTGGTTTAGGTATGATCTAAACTAGTTTAAAGAAGGATTATCGAACCTGTAACAGTTCAACTTTTGTAGCAGAATTTCATGATTAACAAGATCAAAGGCTTTCTTGAAGTCAAGGAAACAATCCCAGTCATATGTCCATTATCCATTTCCTTAAGCCAAAGATCAATTAATTTGGTAAGTTCTATTTGGCATGAGTGGTACTTTCTAAATCCTGATTGCACTTTATGAAATAGAGAGTATGTTTAAGAAAATTTATAGACTTGAATGGCTACATGCTTTTCAAATAATTTTGACAATACAGGTAGAATTGATATTGGTCTGTAATGAAAAGTATACAAGACCCTTAGAAAAACTTCAAATGATATACAGTCTGATGTAAATCAGCTGTGCAGGCATCAGTTGTAAAAATCCATGTGATCTTAATTTTGTTATACTTTAATATTCACTTACTGAGATGTACTTTTCATTGTGTGTTTGATAAGAGGAGTCACTGATCTTCAGCTGTACAAATACGATAAATTTTTAAATACTCATTCAGCTGTTATTGTGTGGACAATTAGTGGCAGGGTACGCTTTCTTGTACCTTTCTATGCAATAACCCTTACTTTGGGATATATTTTAGCTAAAAGTGGCAGCAGAAAATACACACATGGAAAATATGTCTTTTGAAAAGTTAAATACTCCATTTTACAAATGATCATCTTTAGCATTGTCATCACCCTTAAGTGTAACAATTTCTGTCTTGGTTTGGTTATTGTCATATACAGAGCAACAATGTCAGAGACATTGACAGCATTGTAATCATCCATAACTATGTAACATTTCTGTCATGGTTTGGTTAGTGTCATATACAGGACTACAGTGTCAGAGGCATTGACAGCATTGTAATCACCCATAACTTTAACAATTCTGTCATGGTTTGGTTAGTGTCATATACAAAGCAACAGTGTCAGAGACATTGACAGCATTGTAATCATACATAACTATGTAACAATTCTGTCATGGTTTGGTTAGTGTCATATACAGAGCAACAATGTTAGAGACATTGACAGCATTGTAATCATCCATAACTATGTAACAATTCTGTCATGGTTTGGTTAGCATCATATACAGGACTACAGTGTCAGAGACATTGAAAGCATTTACATAATCCGTAACTGCACTATTGGAGGCAATGATAGCATTGTCATCATCCATAATACTGTTTCAGTTCTGTCATGGTTTGTTTAGTGTTATATAAAGGGCTACAGTCAGAGGCATTGACATCATGTACATCATCCATAACTACAATGTCAGAGACAATAATAG